>JAWWEQ010051168.1:0-10504 GCA_035583055.1 Torymus tubicola | reverse complement strand
CGATTTAGGTGATTTTAAAAGAAAAAAAAATTTTGACCTCTCGATTCACCTGAGAACTGCCCATATATATATATCATAACGAAAGTGAAATTGTTCACGTAACAGATGATGAAAATAATTGTATACCTACTTTAAATTGAATGATAGTGGTTATGCGTGCTTATTTTTTGTTGCTTTGTAACAACAAAGCTACATCCTAACTTTTAAAGAATTTCTAAACGTTTTATGTGTACGTGTGGGGAAGTTCAATATATGTTTATAAACCTTTTACGAAAAATAAGTTTTGATCATCGCAGTCATTAGTGACCTAGTAAATGAAGCTAGTCAACTTTGGTAATTATAAGTTTGCTTGGAAGTGCGTCCGATCAAGAACTGAAAAACGGGACCAGAACCAATTTTCATCAGCTTCTCTGCCTTCCGTTGTTCATGAACTTATTGGCAATCCGTTGTGGTCATTACCATCGCCGGTCGTTCGACGCCTTGCACGCTGGTGTACCTCAAATATTTGAGGAAGCATCAGCGGCAAAGGCGGATCGGATAATTACTTCCTGACTGCCATTTCAACGATATAGGCAGTCATTAAATGGTACCATCACTAAGGGCCTAGCCTTTGTATTTACCTACCGTCAACCTCGATAATCGATCATCCACTCTACCATCGTCGTTGTCGTCGCCTTGGCTCTCTGATAAACGGTAGGACTTCGTCAGGGAAAGTCGATGGTTTGTGTGTCAATTATCGCTAATGTTTCTTTATTTACTAGTAAACCTTAGCAATAGATTTTATTAAAATAGTTATTTACGAGGTCGAATAAACAGATGAGATGGCATAATTTATATATTTACACGCCTCGGTATGTCGGTCGTATGTTTCTGTCTCCATATGCACAAAATTAAATAATCGAACACTGGACTAACCGTTCTTTGCAATAATGTGAATTTTATTCAGGTAGTTGAAACGGTAGATAATGTGATCGTTGGATTTACGCGAGGTATTTAAATCAATTGAGTGTTTTATTTATTTCAGTAAGGGGTTTTTCGATAAGAAACACTTAATGGTTTGTAAATACCCTTAACCTAAATCGACAATTTAAGCTGAATCCTGCGAATTGTATTACAATTTGTGTAAATATTTTATTTTTATTTCAATCACAATTAATTTGTTGTATAATCTGCAGTATAATATGAATGTTTGATTATATCATTATTGCAGTTTTTTTGCATATAATATGGGAAAATATCTCTTGAAACCATTTTTTCAAATAGTGGTACCGAGTTTAACTAAACAAATAGTTCTAACTTTACCCAGACAATATGTTTAGGTACTCACCAGGTCTTCATAATTTTGGATAGACTTGGAATCTTTGAATTTATACTTGTGATGAAAATTAGGTACTGTTTGTAATAGTAAAAAATAATAAATGCATTGATATGCGTTAAATATCAGCAAAATGCAAATTAGTCACATTAACAGAAATGCTATTAAACGAAATAACTCTGATTTTCAAAAATACATATTTTGATTGATTATATAATTTATAATAAATCTATCTTTCCTATAAACGCTAAATCCTACAAAGTTAATTTTTTGGTTTTGTTCAGACTACGATTCAATAGAAAAAAATGAATCCAATGAGAGAAAGCAACAAATCATTACTGTAGTATTTTCTGTGATATTGGAACTGCAAAAAGATTTATATAAAAATTGTGAAATTTTAATACTATTCAAAGGATATTTTGTTCAAAGTTTCTCGTTTACAGATTATAAATCAGCTTTGAATGAACTTGTATTTCAAACTTTTTTTTTAATCCGTTGAACCACCAAGATATTACATTTTAACCAGAAAAAAAGGTAGCACTAGGATTTCTTTTAGTTCTTTTCGGTTGAGGCATAGTAGAAGTAGATAAATTCTTTTTTCGCGCACGCGTTTGTATATAAATTAACGTGTACGCCTATAAATGTGAAAAACCAAGTAGAAAAAAGTGGGGTGAGCGCGAGCACAGGCGGACCGTGACGATGGTGTTGCCTAAAAAAAGGTGGATCGACTGTGCGTTCATTCGCTTGGCTCGTTCGCGCGAACTCGAAACTTTTTTATTGGCACTTGGCATGGCGCTCGCTCGTTCGTGCCTATGTGTGCTTCAGCCTCCTCTCTCTCTCGCTCTCGTGTACGCTCACTTTCGCAAAGGGACAAGGACAGAGCGATAGGCAGACAGGGGCGTGGGTGTGAGTATGTATGTGTGGTGGGGGGATATATATACACACGAGAGGAGAAAGAGGAGGGCATTATTGCATCGGGCATCAATCACCGCCGACTGGAGTTATTGACTTATTGGATTAAGGCTTTTTTTCTCTCGTTATTTATACCACGGTAGCAAACTATATCTACGGATGTATATACAGAACAAAAAACCAGCTAGAGCCTTTTGGGAAAAATCGCGTCACACGCGAAACGGAGATG
This sequence comes from Torymus tubicola, assembly GCA_035583055.1. Lineage (NCBI taxonomy): Eukaryota > Metazoa > Arthropoda > Insecta > Hymenoptera > Torymidae > Torymus > Torymus tubicola. The sequence goes on along the minus strand of JAWWEQ010051168.1, from coordinate 8,048 downwards.
CGCCGTCGACTGCTGACCCTAACGAAAAACATTGGTAAAATAAATGAATATCGTTGTGCGACAGAAATTATTTGTTTTCATATACACGCATTCGTTCAAAGGTGTCGCTTTAACCGGATCGGCATGTGATAGGGCAAAGAGAATCACAGCGAAAGAGAAAGAGAGAAAGAGACTCGTATGCGATTGTTGCGTTAAAATTTTATATCGATCTGCGTCAGGTTGGAAAAATAAAAAAGGCTTTGATTAATGTGCTCGCACGTTGCGTGTGGAGTGACGAGAGTCTGTTTGAAGTACGCCTTGCGTGAAATGAAAACTGGCGAGAATTATTGGTCGAAATGGCAAGCGCATGTGTCCAATGAGTGTTCAAAAAAAGGCTGTTTATTCGAACTGAGTTTACGTGCCAGATAGTCTTTTCTACGCAGCAAAAATTTTCCGTAATCCTATTTTTATTTGCATTAAATATAATTGTGCAGACTCGATTAAATCAAGTATGAGACGTCCTTATAGCAATTTATACTGTAAAATGTAAATTGAATCAGGCAAGTAAACGTTTGAAAATATAAAAAATCTCAACATAAAAATTTGTTCATTCTGTGTCACAATTATTGTAAAATAAATATAAAATGTTTTATCCTTACATTTCTATTAAGATAAAAACTAAATCATTGACGTGAATAAAATTATATCACGGTATTTGGCACGCAAAACAAAAATGACGTGCAAGTCCCGATTACCGCGTACTCAACGGCCTTCCCATTCGTTATATCCGTCTCGTTGAATTTATAACGAGCGTGAGTCGAGGCTTTTCACACATATCCTCATGATTCTAGCTTAGAATACGAGACTACCTCTCGCTTTACAGACGGGTTAACGTTATCAGCTGCCTTCGCAGTCACGCGCGCCTCTTCGTAACCGATGTCCGCGTGGCAACGTCGCTGCTGCTCGGTCCTTATACCTGCCTGTGACTTCTTTATGACAACATTTCTAAAAATGACTCGAACCATTACGTTTGCTCCCGTCCAAAATAGAATTCATAGTCAATACATATACCTAAAGTGTGGACAAGATATGTGCCCACATATACGCAATATATATATATACTATATATATATATATGGGTGATTATCGCCACAGCGCCGGAACCAAACTTCGACCATACTATTTTCTATATAATGTCTATATTACTTCCATATTTTGTTTTCTTAAAGTATGGAATAAATATAAGAAAGATGTAGGACATACCCTGGCCAAGTATGGCCGAATTTTGGCTCCAGCGCCATGTCAATATATAGTCCACATTTACCCATACATATAGGCAATAAACATTTTTTTACGCGGACTTTCTTTTACTAATTCAGTAATTATAAGTTTAAATTGCCGATTCTCCAGATGATTCTTATATCCCTCATGATTTCTTTATTTGACAGTTTCTCTGTATCTCATTTTGTATTTCTCTTTTACTTCTCCTTGGCCCTAGCCGAGAAAAGTGCCGGTCCATTTCTATATACTAATATCTTCACGGCCATGTTCAGATAAACGGGCGTGTGCTTTAAACCACATATACCGACCTGTGGCACTACCACCTTCCATTTGTTTCACCGCAGCATAACTGTATTTATATAGTAACATAAAATATGTTTAGTACCGAATATTCGTACAGTCGTGGATATATTCCTCTTAAGTACTTGTTGTATGTTTGGATGAAAGCCTAATAATGAAATTCGATACTTTAGGTAGTATCTAATATGTTATATTCGTATAAATACCATATATATAATTACAATTTAAAAACTCTGTATAATCTATAAATTAGTATCATCCAACTATTTAAAATCATATATTGAGGTAAATTTTATACTGAATGATTGAAAGATTTTCTGCTCCTAAAGAAATTCAATAGTTGTGTTTAGGGTAACGAGTTGGTTTCATTTACATTCGGTCAGTTGAATAACCAGATTGAGTAATTTTAATTGACTAACAGTTTACCACCCCTAACATTATGAACAGGATATCATAGTTTGATAATCTGAAAATCAAACAGAAGTTTAAATTCATGCAGTAGCAGAATATGTTGTATGGTTCGACTGAAAAATACGCATCTATATGCAGCGTTTTATTGACGTATTTATTATAAACCATTGAGTGATACATAATATATTGCGCAAAAGACGTAATTCAAAGTTTCTATTTTTGTACAGTATACTACGAATCATACTCTGCAAAACTTCCCATATTAAAATATTCAGTCACCAATTTGTATTCTAACTCAGATAAACTACAATCAATAAAGGCCAAGTAAAATATGCATATATGAACTATGTAACTTATATGAACTCGTATTCGTTTATATACACCGATCACACTGCGTCTGTCACTTCACGCTTGTATACTTTAGGCGTCGAGCAGCCGTTGCTACACTACCACTACAAATTAATTTTTTCCGGAATCCATATTTCAATGTCAATTTTGCAAGACGAGTCTGGCGTAACAGACGGGTAACTAACTGCCGTTCGCTCGCTTGCCCGTCAGCGTTCAATACATACCCACCCGTAAATTACGTATAGTCTGATAGTTTCCATTCTGCGGATCGCATCAAACTATGGAAATTGCCATCATTTGCATAATTGCAATTAATTAATCGTTAATTGATCGAAAATCTGCGGGCATCGCAGCACATCCCTTTCGCTCTCCACGCACGCATAACTAAGTTCCTCGCGTGTGCGCCCCCCGGACAATTTCGCGCCGTTCTACCCTCCCTCTCCCTCTCGCGCTCTCGCTCACTCCCACTCACTCGCTCGGTCTCTCTCCCTCTGCTCCGATCTCTTCCGCGTGGTGTTATCGACCCCGGCCCTTTGCCTTCCTATACACACACACACACACACACACATACACACGACCCTGTTTGGAAATGCACAGACCACGCTGACCTAAACAAATTATCGGAAGCGAGTGCGGCGACGACTTGTTACGTATTCTCGCTCGAGAATTTAATTTTTGGCCAGCCTCAATAATTAACGTTATCATTTCGAGGCGGCTGGGTCATTTTGCACCGCTCACGCTTATATATACGTGTGTTTGTGATGCTTCTATCCCAGCGAGTGGCTGAGTGCTGCGTCACAATTCGTGAATGAGAAAGAGTTTTTGCACGATTACAGCGGACGAGGGGACATTGACTGCGTCGTTTTGTCAGCGCTGCGCTCTTTAGAAATTTTCGAAGCTTGGTTTTCTATGATTACGCCATATGCGTGAGTATACGGGATGGCGTGCGAAACAAAAAAGCAAACGATGGTAAATGTATATATATGCGCGTTCACACCGGAATTTATATGCACGCGGTAAGGGAGCAAGCGAGTGTTTTAATCTGGAAAATAGAAATTTCTATAAAACATTGATAAAAATTTATTGACGAAATATTGAAAGATTTGAAAATACTTTTACCTAAAGATAGTATTGTATTGAAGATTTCTTACCTACGCTGACTCATTATATTTTTTTTACTGAAATATCAGACTATCTGATAAAATAATCTGTTTTAAATTTTAACATTTCATTCGAACTATGTTTTTGTGGCGTATATCTACGAATTTTGCCACTCATTAGTGTTCATGGCAAAGTAACAAATAGTGCTATTTTTTGTTGCAGTTTTGCGAATTGTACTAGCCTTCGCGGCTCTGCTTGAGCTTTCTGCGCTTCTTCAACTGGTCATAATATTAATTTTGGTTTATTCAATGTTATTCACAAAGAAAAATACTAGGAAAAGAAGAGAATTTTCAGAAACACTTCATATTTATTACGACAAAACATACAATTAACAAATTAATAAACGCAAATAAAGTAATCAACGCTTATAAAAACACAATAAAACTATTACACAATCATGAATAAAAAAAAATACAATAGCCATGTCAATTAGACTCTGTAATAAAACTTACACTTTACACTCACACAACACACTTGTCAACTATTCATTTACACACATTTTGTAAGTGTATTCACCGCTGTGCGAAACATTTTTCTTCAACTTAGTTGAACTGTCACTTAGCTTTCGGCCTGCGAGAGACTCGGGCATAGCTATAAAGATTTCATATCTTCATAAAATTTAATCTGTATATATATAATTGAAATATGTATCTTTTATACTATTTCGTGACTTGAAGAAGAAGACCAAAAATGTATCCAAAACGTTGCAGCAATAAAGTTATGTTTTGAAATTTAAAATTGTTTTACTCATGGTGAACAATGAATTTCACTTCTGAATGATATTTGATGTACAAGTATTCGAGTTATTTTGATGAAATTATGGTTTTTTGCCTTTGATTACTGGAATACACAGAATAACTAAATTTATGTATATATGACGTAAATATTTATATGTTTTAATAAAAAAAAAAGTATTTGATGTTTACGCATGCTTTCTATAAAGTAATATTAATTTTTTTAGAATCTTCAGATTGAATGTTTATTAAATTAATTACATACATTATCTATCAAATAATTTAAATTACGCAAATTTCATTCACTGTAATTTCAAACACCTTAAAATGAGCAGGAATGATGGGTAATACTGTGTTTACAAACTCACAATTTAAATTGAGAACGTAGAGTAAAACCAGAACTTGACCATTAGCTTATGACTGCATTTTCAAACTATTATATGTCGAACGTTATTTGGAAAATCGGCTTACACGTATTATTGTATTACGCATAGATTCCTAAGATCATCCAAATTTTTGCAAAAGAAATATTCTATCCATAAATATGCGAGTTTAAAAAAGTTGTCGGTTTGCCCAATAATCTCCGTCCCGCATGATTTTTTTGACTATTAAATTAAGAAAGTAAACCAACAAAGAGCGTGAATATAGAGGTGGATTATTCAATACGTATATTATCAAACAGAGGAATTAAGAGATTGCAGGGAACATGCGATCGATTGACTTTGTTTAGTGCTTTTATTGTTACGGTGTAATTTTCGCTCAAGGGTTTCATGCCGTTTTACGGATCAATATGTATATGAGCTATTCCTAAAATTATTTTTCTTTTACGTTATGAAAAGAATAAAAACATTTTTTGAAGGCAAACTCAATGGACAAAGTTTTTCTTGTTCTTTAGATCTTTCTATATGTAAATAGTGTAGGGACAGGCTTGTTTTGGTGGTACACTTATTTATGCTGATAACAATTCGATTTGAAACGAAATGATCAAACATAACTCATAATTCACAAAATACTGTAAATACAATCTGAAAAATAGTTTAAAAAGCTTTCGGTTTTTAGTTTTACTTTCTTTTTACCAAATTTTATATTGAAACATTTTTGGTGGATTGATTCAGGACCTAACTACAGCTATTCCAATCATTTTTTAAAAACCAAATTATTGTTAACAAAAAATGATATTATTAAATCGAACGTGTTCCTATTATTTTACATTTAGAAAGGTCTAAAAGTCAAGAAAGATTTTATCCTATATGAGTTTATCTTTGAAGAATGTTGTATTTTTTCTGTGATGTAAGAGAAAAACAATTTTGAGAATTTGTCAACGTAAGGAGAGAGAAAGAGAGCTAAAGAGAGAGAGGGGGGGGATAAAGAGAAAGAGGGGGAAGAAAGAGGGTTTAGGTTGGAAATTCAAGGCGCAGTAATAATCGGATCTTTCGATCTTCGAGTAAGGTGGATTTGAGTCCGTCGATCTCAGAAAGCGATATCTCTTCCACGTACTGTTAGTGGCTATGTAAGTGCGTGGCATCATGCGGGGAGACGGCAGCACTAGCAGTAGTAGCATCGCGTGGCTTTCTTGGAGAGACGCGCGAAAGCGGAATCGCGTTCTATTTCTTCCAGATTGCTTCTGAGGGTTTGGCCAATTTTTCCCTAGAGGAAGTTTGCGTCGCTTACTCGCGCTTCGAGATTGTTGTGTGCATTTCGAAAATTGATTTCTTTCCGATGATTGAGCAGTTTTTCACAAAATGGGGGGTCGATTCTTGGCGCGAACGTGTGCAGCTTACTTAAGCGTCATTCATGTTTATTTGCTAATTTTCGAAGAATTCGTAAATTCCTTTCATAAACTATTTTTTGTAAACTATTGTTCGCGCAAGGTAGGTTTTTTTTATTCACTTTAGTTTCAAAATGTAGGTGTTCATTTAAGAAATGTCGCTTTATTGAATTATGTCAAATAACATTTTTCAATACTTAGTAAAACTTGTTTAATAACCCATGGTAAATGTTCAAAGGCTCTTTCTTTAGAAAGTCTGGAGTAATAAAAAACTTATGACCTAATAGCAACTTGTAACCTTTTATTTAATTCAACTTTTTGCTCCATTATCTCTCCTCTTTCCTCTACTTTCTGTCCTCTCTCACCTCCCGGTATATGTATACGTCAAGGTAAAGAACTTTTTCTAAAAAATGCTACTTTCATAAGTTACGTAATAATAGCGGGGTATTTCGGCTCTTTAGAAGTAAAACCGCAGTTATAAATATATTTCGGTAAAAATTTTTCCTTGATGAATTTCCCAACTAAAAATATTTATAAAATTACACTGGTATATATAATATATTTTTGAGTAAAAAGGAAGGTATAATAACGCATGTCCATATATATTAGTTTCACAATATTCTGTATTCATGCACAAAAAAAACCGCTGCCCATTCATTGGCACTTAGCTTCCTCAAACTTTATTTAATTATTTCTTTAATTAATTTTTATTTCCAATACTTAAAATTTTATACTTTATTTTCAAAATCTCTTGAAATTTTAACTACATATAGCCTTCAATTAGTGTAATAACTGGTTAAAATTTCAAGTCGATAAATAAAATATTTTTCGAGATATTACTTTTTGAAGTATAAATAAGTTTTCATTAATAACAAATGATAGAGTGAAGATATTTTAAATTTAAAAAAATGAAAATATAGGTAATTTAAATACCTTTCAAGAAAATTTTTTATATTATGTAATAATGGCTGTAAGATATAAGAAAATCGAAAAAACTAAAAATTCAAAATCCTTTTTAGGTTATAAAACAAAAGAAAATCAATATAAATTTAAATCCATCAGGGTACTTTTATTTTCACGCGAGACGAAGAGAATAAGCTTTACCCGTCGAAAATCGATTGATTCTTTTCGAAGATATGAAGAGTTGAAATATACACACACACACACACACACACACACACACACACACACACACACACACACACACACACACACACACACACACACACACGCACGCACGCACGCACGCAGGCACGCACGCACGCACGCACGCACGCACACACACACACGAAAACAAAAATTATCAAAATCAAATAATATACACATATATCACCTTAAAACATGTTTTTGAAAATTTTTTTCGAAAATTTTTTTCACCGTTATAAAGCTTCCTCTATGAGGAAGCAAAAATTGTAGTCAAAGGAAAATATACTATATGAAAAAATATACGACATACGGCTCGAAGCAATAGACTCGAGAACGTCGGAATCGTGCTCTATCACTCAGCTAACGCCGCAATACTTGCTCGAGCGCATCACGGGTTTCTTATTATTATGTCAAGTAGTTAGTGCTCGGATGAACAGCCGTTAGAGAACCCGGAACAATGGGTGACTAAATTAAAAAACATTATTAGGCGTCATATTATGTGCAAACTAGATATGAATAAGAAAGCAGATTCAACATTTTTATTTATTTATTTTATTTAATAAAAATTGATAAATTAGTACGATAAGAACTTATAATATGTCACCCTGAATGTTAAGTTTGTCTTAAAAATCTTATTTTGTACGTGAATTAATTAGTCAGAGAGTCTTTTTCGTTACTTTTCGTCGTTCCGTTTCCTTTTTGATCAAGTTTATTTTCGATACTTTCTGATTAAATTATGAACATTGAAAGAAAGAACTTTTCTTTATAATATTGTTGACGAAATATTTGCCTTATCAAAGCATCTTTAATGGCTGGGCACAATTTAGATTCACCTACACTGAGAAAAAAGATAGGAAAAATTCCAAATGTGTTTGGAAAAATTACCATTTTTCTAGTAAAGCCACCACAGGCTGTAAAAA
>JAWWEQ010051167.1:0-10505 GCA_035583055.1 Torymus tubicola | reverse complement strand
AAAGGATCCGGAAGCAATATTCTTAAAACAACTAGCATGTGAACTCAATTTAAAACTCGTTGAGCATGGCGCGACTAGTCATCAGGACAGCGGATCTCACACTTGGATTGACGTAGTCTTTGTTGACGATGATGGCGGCTACTTTTCGTAACACTCACAACATCATTGATGTTGTTATTGACTTGTAAGTTCCTCAAGACAAGAACTTCTGGCTCGCTTAAATGAATGCGATTGGTCACCTCTTGACTGCACAGATGCAGAAATTGATTCCCGTTTACAACATTTGAACAAGAATATCATAAAGGCTTTAGATGAAGTAGCCCCAGTCAAAGAATTCAGCCCCCCCCCAAAAAAAATCAACCACCGTGCGTTAACGCGGAACTTAAAGAATTGTACGATAAACGCGATGCTTCATGTCGGAGATATCTTAGAACTCGTAATCACGAACACCGGAAAGAATGCCAATCTCTTGCGCTTTTAGCCGAACAACGCTCGAAAGAAGCGCATGACACATTTATGTAAAATAAAATATTCGAAGCACTTGGCAGCGGGAAAGATATTTGGAATGAATTAAGAAGTTTAGGTCCTCTACCGCAAAGTCGGGCTCGCGTAGAACTCCACGGGTTTTCTCCAGAAGAATTAAACTCACATTTTGCACGTATCTCGGTCACGGCCAAAGAATGCGAAGAGGCTTTAAACGAAATTATAACTAGTGATGAAGGCTTTACTTCCAGTAAAATTACTTTTCCGGACGTGGTCTTAGCTGTTGCACATTTCTCCTCGCAGGCGAAGAGTGAGGACGGGATACCGCAAAATTTTATAGCTCAAGCTCTTCCAGTCATCGGCCAACATCTGGTCAACATTTTCAATGCTTCCCTTTCAAAGGGAATTTTCCCGATTCGTAGAAAAATGCTCATCTGGTGCCTTTAAAAAATACAGCCATTTCTGTTGCTGTGACGGATTTTCGACCCATCGCCCTTTTGAGCTTTACTTCTAGAGTTCTCGAAAAGATTGTGCAAGAACAAATATCAGCTTTCCTATCATCAAACAAAATTCTAGATCCACTTCAATCTGGTTTCCGGCCGCGTCATACTACAGAAACAGCTCTATTAAAATTAACCGAAGACATACGATCTGGCATAGATAGGCAAAAGCGGCTGCTTACCATCCTTCTATTGTCCGATTTTAGTAAAGCATTTGATACTATATCGCCTTCTAAATTATTGCAATAACTGATCAGGATAGGGTTCTCCAAGGAAGTAATACTGTGGATAAAATCGTATATTAGAGATCGTAATCAAAAAGTGTTTACGAAATTAAATGGTGATTCAAGTTGAATCGCAACCAATCTTTGCGTACCACAGGGTTCAGTTCTAGGGCCCCTTCTGTTCAGTTTGTATATTAATGATGTACAAAATATTCTTGGAAATTTTAACAATAGTTCCTCGTCGAGTAGTATCAGTCATCTGCTGTATGTAGATGATCTTCAAGTTTACACATAAGTAACCAGGGATAGTCTGTGTGAGGGGTTGGGGGGCTTGTCGGCTGTGGCTAGAGCAGTGTCGGGGTGGGCCGATGATTGCGCCCTCAGTCTCAATGTCAAAAAAACAAATGCTATTATTTTCGGTTCTTATTATAACATCAACGTACTGCAGAGTATGTATCTGCCCGGTATTGAAATTCAGGACGGCGTTTTCATCCCTTTTGACGACACTGTAACAAACTTCGGTATTGTGATGGACTCGAAAATGTCATGGAAGGCGCAAGTGGATGCAATTAGCCGAAAGGTTAACAGAGCCCTTTATGGGCTCAGACGGTTTCGATCCTGCACTACTGAGGCGCTACGCAAGCTGCTCGTGAGTTGTTTCGCCTTATCTAATTTGGATTATTGCTCACTGGTGTATCAACATCTTGTTGTGTAAACAGAATTACAAGCAAGGTTACAAAGATTGCAGAATTCATGTGTGAGATACGTATGTGGGATCAAGAGGGATGAGCATGTCAGTCCGTACGGAAACCGATTAGAGTGGCTTGAGTTAAGAGAGAGAAGAGCGTACTTTACCGCCGTACAGCTATACAAAATTATTAACATAGGCCAACCCCCGTATCTCACTCGGTTATTTCAGAAATAGAACCTCAAGCAATTTTTATGATTTTTTAACACAGAAACTTGAAACTTTTTGTATAGTACAATATATAGTTGATTAGTGGAATAAGAGGACACGTCGATTTATAATTATAAAACAAGACACGCCGTTTTAAGTTTAAAGAAAAAGACACGTCGGAAATTTTTTTTTTTAATTTTTAAGTTGGCAGCCTTGCTTAAATATTCAAAGGGCCACTTTATTATAATTAAGAAATTATAATGATTATATTACGAAGACTTTTCAGTAACATTTCATGTTCACTCCAAACAATTATTCTCAATATAAGTTATACAAATAATCGCAACGTTGCGATTTGAGACATTCAGGTATACCGTTTCAAAAACTTAATAACAGTCGAAATTTTCAAGTACTTGAATAAAAGTGAAACAAAAATGTAGTCTATAAATTATCATATAACTATAATTTACATATTACATAATTTAAAATCTACAAATTAGTAAACCTCAATTTGATATTTTTAAATGAAAAAGAGCACAACTAAAGGATTAATAAAAATTAAAAAAGGGGTTAATAAAGGGTTAATCGTCTATTATATTAAAGTGGAATCACTTTTTTCGTTCTCCGGTTCTCCGGTCTTATAGGTATCATAATTTTTTTTTTTTTGTATTAAAAGATCATTATTTAACAAAAGGGTTAATGAAAAAGAGCGCAACTAAAGAGTTACTAAAAATTAAAAAAGGGGTTAATAAAGAGTTAAAAAAGTATTAAAAAGGATTCAATTATTTTTGTTTTCGATTCCGTCGCTGTATTTCTTACAATATTGCAGCCGATTTCTTAATTATTTTTGTTTTAGATTTCGAACACTGTATTTGTTACTATATTGCAGCAGATTTTTCAATTATTTTGGTTTTAATTGCCAGCGCTGTTGCTGTTAAAATGCTACAGTCGATTTTTCACTTATTACAATGATCTTTTTAAAATTTTTGTACTTTGCATAAGGTTTTAGAAGATTGACTTTGTTTACAATATTTCCTTGTACACAATTTTTTTCTGCACCAATTTTTAATTCTAATTTATGTGGTGGAAGTCTATTAGAAGATAATGAATTAAAAAGAATCACACACTAACCTAGATTTGTTAAAATTGATACATTTGAAAAAATATCCAAGTAATCTTTTTGATTACGAAAATTCTTTCTCCCCTCATTGATAACTCACTGCTATCAACAGAATTTTGAGAACCATACAATCCATTGGAAACTGTGACGTCTGCGTAGATCTGGGAAGTTAAATGTCATCGTAATTTGACATCTCTTGTATTGTCCTGCTGTTATTATTTTCTTCTCGCCCAGTTAAAGTCAAGCGACATGTTGTGCATATGCTTAATGGGTATCTTTTGTCGTTCAAGTCATACTATTAATGAATTTGTTGACAGGTTTTGCATGATTTTCTATTAATCGAAAATTGATAATATTTTTCTTTCCAATGTTTAGTTTTTCCGCATGGTCCACAAATCTTTTTTCTATTTTTTTCATGAGAACATGTGTTTGTTGGATGTGTTGACATTATGAATGTTATCACCAATATAATCACTTCATTAACGCTGATAAATAAAAAACAAAAAACGATAAATATTTCAAGAGTACACTCTTTCTTACAACTAGAATACAGTCACTAAGTGTGACTGCAAACAAACAATTGATTGTAAAGGTAACATAAAGTGTAATAGAGGAATAGATAATGAGACTTTTCGTCTCTCACCAGGTTTAAAACCGCTCTGAGAAGGCATCTCTAGACCTAGATTAGCCACTCTCTGATTGTCATTTACGTTTATTTATTTTATGTATTGTCACATATACACCATTCTTTATACTGTCCCATATACACGATTTTATATGTATGAATGTATTTATTGTTGTGAGTGTCGAAAGTGTATGAGTAATGTTTTAACTTTTTTGACGTATTAACGATCTAACAATGTCAGTGATATACCATATCATTAATAGGTATACTCGAGCATTCTAGTCTATCTAATTTCTAGTCTTTTATATTATTCTACTAATTTGTGATATCACTATTTTAAGTTTTCACTTCTAATTTGTGATATCACTATTCTAAGTTTTCACTGGTCAGTATTATATAGGTTTAAGTGTAGACTGTGATATTCCATATAACAGTATTATTTGAAGGGAATGAAATTAGTCATTGACTGTACTACTGACAATGAGTGTCTAAGATATTGGAACATTGTATTTCTAAAAGTATTTTTAAGTATGAATGTATTACTTTATATGCTTACAGTTATATTTGTAAACCATCTTTTTACAATAAATGAAATACTATACTATAACCGGTGCAGAATTGTTTCAAACAAGCTGAATCTTATGGACATACTCAGTTTTTGTAAACGCCTTTGCTATTGGCACTTCAGATTTATGTATACAAAGTATATACATATATAACGGAATATAATTTCTCTTGTCAAATTTCAAAGCAAAAAAAAAAACATTACAGTGACGTGTTTTGAAACTTATTCTCTGAATCAATGTATTTTACATCTGTTGTACGTTTAGCAAGAGCCTTTTGTAAATGTTGTAAGCATACTTACTTTTTTCGTTTTCCTAAGTTTTTTTGTTTTATTTTATATGGGCTCAGCTATTTTTTTAAAACAAGATGATTAAAATTGGAATATTTTTTTTAATTCAAAAGAGTGTTGCGAAACAGCGTTCCGTTGATATCTGGAAAAAAGGAGTAGTTTTGATATCGAGAGGGACATTTTTGGGTTATTTGTAGCTCAAACGAGGACATTATCGGCGTACTTTTTAGTGTCAAGTCTGCAAACTTCTTTTTTCGCTAAAAAAACACCGTGATTACTGGTATTGTAAAAATGTGACAATTTTTAAATAGAATAAAAATAAAATTAAAAATAAACTATAAAATTAAAAATTAAAATAAATAAAATAAAAAAATTATTCTGAAACTTCTAAGAAATCATTATGTAAAACCATTATGTATGCATTTTTTCAAAATTTATAGCTACAAATTCAATTGATTTGATATGATACTTATCCAAAAAATTGATCTGACCTTAAAATTAAAATAAATACTCCAAATTAGTATTTTAATATTTTATTTACCTTTATTTAGAAGGGTGTTTGGCTCAGACGGCAAGGTGCCTTCCAAAACAAACATCGCTCAGGGCTCACGTTCGATTCCCCGTTAGTGCAAATTTTTCGGAGACATTTTCTCAAATATGTTTTCCGGATTTTTTCGATGGCGAAGAGCAAACTTGGTGCCCAGGGTTGGTGGCTGAAGCTTCGGTATGCACCTGATCTGTGGTTCGGATTGACTAAGTACAATGATTGCGCTGAGTGCACGAGTACCGAAAGGTCGATTCCACTACGGGTTCCGCTCGAGAGATTCGCCCAACCTATAAGGTAGAGGTTTGTAGTTCGATCAGTAAAACTGAGATTAATTACACGTCAAGCCAGGTTTGAGTTCCAGATCTTCACCGATTGCTACAAACACCATTGTTTCACAAAGTTGGCATGCCTTTCAAGCATTAATTAATCGAGCTTATCATGGTAAAATACACGACGGAAATGCGTTGACATACGCTTAAGAAATCAGAGATATATGTGCGTAATCGAGCTAGATCATCGGTTCAACTGTTTAGAGATTTACTAACAGCAAGAGTCACTTTGAATGATTTTTTTTCTCATTCGGCCCTCGACTATGCGAGATCATACCAGCTGAAAGTATCTACCTACCAAATTCAATATGTAGAAAAAATTATATGCGTATGATCTATGATTCGTTTATGTTTCACTGCATACTTTTTACAGGAAATATCATTTACATTTAGCCATCTAATTTTATTTTAGTTAACAGTTGGCAGTAATAGAAAATTAATTGAAAAAGATTTATTAAAAAGAAATAAAAAGCATTTCCTATTCCTGCCAACTATTAACTAAAATGAAATTAGATGGCTAAATGTAAATGATATTTCCTGTTAAAATTATGCAGTGAAACATAAAGGACTATTTATCTGTTTTTTTTTTTTTTTTTACTTTTTCCAGTACTCAAATCATCTATGACATGTTTCAATCTGGGCATCCCACACTTAAACAAAAGGTTTAAAATGAAATAAAACTTTACTATTTTTATTATTTAATTTGAAGGATTCCAAAATTTCTGTGTTCCAAAGTTATTGTGAAAATATTAAGCTTGGTTTCAGGAATTTAAAATTTTAGACCTCACGTTTGACATAAAATCACCCATGTATATAAATATAATAATCTTGCACTTTCTTGTGCACATTTCTTTTTTTTTCTCATTAATTTTTATCTCATCTATTCCACTTATGTTTCAGATTAATGAATTAAGTCATGTCAACATACCTGTGATGCTGTTACCAGACGACTTTAGAGCATATAGTAAATTAAAAGTTGATAACCATCTATTTAACAAGTACGTACGAATTTAAACCTAGAAATAACTATACTAATGATCTGTATTTTTAAAATTCTATAAAAGTTTTTCTTATATTCATGGTTCTTTTTTGAAAGTAAATACATATCTAATAATCATTGATTAAAAGTTTGAATCTTGAGTAGGTCAAAGATTGCTGTAGAAGTTTTTTAGCCAGATCGTTTCGATGTACACTGAATCTATCCTTATATTTTTCCTTCGGGTTTTTAGTTTCTTTCTTGACAGATTATGTATTGTTGATATTTTTTTCTATTATTTTATTCGGTATAAATCATGAAGCATTCAGAATGTTTCTAAGAGTTTTATTTTGAAATTTCTCGATAATTTCTATATTGGAATTAGGAGCAGTTCCCCATAGTTAGTATCATAAGTCCATACTGGTCTTATTACGCGTTTATAGTATAACGAGCTACTAGCCAGGCAAATCTGGGTAGCAGGCTATAAAAAGATACTAGTATTATAAATATCTAACTATAGGTTTCGACAGAACAACGCAAAATATAGGTTTCGACAAGGGTGGTAGAAGGAGGTGGTTATGGCTTGGGGCGTCAAAGAAAAACTATGCAATGAACAATAGACTTTAACATTTATTATAATACGCGAAAAATAGATAAATATGTATAAATTATGTTATTATCATTATTATATTATTATTGTTTAATATTACAAAAAGATAGGTTGAACGCCAGCTGGGTCGTTCCCAGTAATCTACTAAGGCTAACACAAACTAAGAATACGTGAGATCGCGAGCGCTTGCGCAACAAACTAGGTTTCGACAGGGGTACACATTTTGGTAAAAGATACAATTATGTTTCGGCAGTATAAGCGCGCGTTTCGACAAGATACAATAATAAAAAGCACGTCTCGACAATACTCCTAACTCTAGGTGACGACCAGAGTTAGGTGCGCGAGCGCAAGAGAGAGATGCCGGCGCGTTTTCACAAGGCGTAGATGGTCAACTTACAGGCTCGGTGATGGCGGGCGAGTCCACGTGGCTTAAGGAACGAAACTCGACGCTCGCTGGTGGTGGTTTTCCTCGTCGGCTCGAACGCTGTACAACTCACTGATGCCAAGCGAAGGTGACGGCTCTCAACGCTCGAACCCTCGTTCTCAAAATCGCAACTCACAATTTTACACATTCTGGCAAATCTAATTTTCCGTATCACTATTAATGATCGCGACGACGTTCCGCAACGGAGTGGCTTCGCGTCGGTCGATAGCAACCTCTCGGTCTCTGCTCGCGAGCGCCCCCAGTCGTCCTTTTTCATGCACTGAGTTCGCTTTTTCACTCACTCACATCGTACGCATGATGTCGTTTGCATCGCACACGGTTCTTTACATGCGCGCCAGCACCGGCGCCCTCTTGTGCAGTGATTGTGCGAGAAGTGCTAGTGCAGTGGCTGAAGACGAGTGTGAGTGATATCCTGGAGACGACGGGCCTTCCGACGACGGCAAACTACAACGACGGATGCGGCGTGGCTGAACATCCGGAGAGGTTAGGTTGAACTCCTATGTACTCTCCAGAGCACTTCTATCTGCAGGACTCAAGTAGACGTGGGAGAGGCTGCACAGCAGCGAAACAACAGGTGCAAGCGTAGCTGCCTACAAGCAGCCAATCTTTCATGCATGAATTATATCTTCTTCAGACGGCAGTATCATCTGGTCTTCAGCAGCAGAGCAAGGTAAGTTTGGTTCCTTGGTTTGGTGTTTCATTGAACTATTACATTATCTTCATTATTACCAGGTGTAGGAAGCAGCGAAGCTGAGGCACCAGTGGCGTCGAGCCTCTCCTGGACATGTGTTGCCTGTAGTCAAGCATCGTTACACCAATAATGAGTTCATTCGTGATAAATGCATGCCTTCGCAGTATTCCCCATTTATTAAGTATATTCAACAGCACTAATACTCTCTCTCTCTTTTTGCAGGTTTCATGCCATTTACCTCCTGACGCTTTTACTTGACAGGGCAGATTGAAGTGCTCTGGCTATGATGCTGTCCTCTCCAGGGCTTTTCAACAGGGACTCGAACCACCTCTTCATGTGCAGCTAGACCGGGCAAGAGTGTAGCACTGGGAGCTGGCAATGCTCCCATCATGAGTGCTATCTTGGTTAGTTTTATTCAAGTAAGGTTTGTTAGCAGAGGGGTGATTCGTGGGTTGGTTGGGCCCTTTTCGACCAAGCACTTTTCCCTCCGGATAGGCATATCTGCTCTGGAGATAGCCAGAGAGCAACTTTCAGCAGCCGATGGTGTTAGTTGCATTTACATATTTTAGTCTACTTGTAATGCTCACCGGTGAGCGTTACAATAGATTAATAATTTTTTTCAGTTGAAACCTTAGATTTACTGCCTATTAAGTAGTACATATTTTTTATTTTAGGACTTAATTGTTTTCTTTTTGACCATATATGATCTTTTCATGTTAGTCTCCGATCTGGATGCAATTCAAATATTTGGCTTTGTTGCTTTGTTGAGTAGATTTACCTGTTAAATACTAAAACACGTCTCTTGCCCAATGAGAAAGTAACTTGTACTGATTTACTTTCATTGATTCCAATTCTCCATACTTCGAACCACTGATATTTATCTACTGAAGTAACTGTAAAAATTAGCAGTATGGGTTGTTTGGAGGCGTTAAATTTATTCGTAATTTTTTAACAGCTTGCATTGATGGCTGGAAAGATAGTTTAGCTTTTCTCGACCAGCTGCACCCCTGATGATAAAGTTATCAAGTGCTTTATTAAGTAAACGAGAGATGGTGCATTGATCCAGAATCAGAGTGGTGGCGAGAGCGTGAGTAGAGAGCCTAAAGAGAAAAATCTGGCATCCATCTTGTCATTTCTGCTACTCGACAGAAAAGTACATGCGCAAATTTAAACATTTAGGGGTATATATATATAGAATATGTAATAACTGGCATCCAGTAAAATTTAAGTACATTAAACTCGAAATAACGTCGTATATTGAACTTAAAAATATATAATATGCATTAACAATTTGTATCAGTGGGCTCGATACATAAACTGCTGATGCACGATTACCAAATTGTACCGAAATTTCCACTGCCTACAGCATATTTTACGGAAGATGTTGGAGATTCCCGGTATGTGCAGCATCGCATAACGTGTTTGATCAAGCCATTTACGTAACAGATCCGATGATTTCATTGATTAGTAAAATATCC
Organism: Torymus tubicola; assembly: GCA_035583055.1. Classification (NCBI taxonomy): domain Eukaryota; kingdom Metazoa; phylum Arthropoda; class Insecta; order Hymenoptera; family Torymidae; genus Torymus; species Torymus tubicola. Next base: position 726 of record JAWWEQ010051167.1, on the reverse strand, counting down.
ACTAAAAATAAAATGATCAAACTTCTAATAAGTTTGCAGCAATCTCTTCAGAATCAATTAGTAAAATAACAAAAACCAAAATTCATTTAATGAACTGATACTTACACTCTTACTTTATTTAAGGGTAGAGTACAGTCGAAAAGAAAAATTTTTTATTTTTAAATAAATAAATTGTAATAGACCAGCATATTTAACACAAAGAAATATGATTTTCTGTCAATTTTGATGGATTTTTATGCATTACATTTGGATTTATTCCTAAAACTACTATTAAAATAGTATTTAATTCAAAGCACTCCCTGCGTCTCAAATTTTGTTGTATCTTCCTGGGATTCTAAGTTCATATTTGTAGTGCCGAATACTAAAACTCTTTCAAGAGATAATTAATTTTAAATTAATTTTTTTTATACAGTCAAATTAAGTAAATTAAAAAAAATAATTAAAATTTATTAAATTTTAATAACATTTTAATCTTGAACTAAAACTAAAAAAACAAAATCAAAAAAATATATTCGAGAAAAGTTTCTACATTAGTTCCACAATATGTATAAAAAAAATCAGTAATGTGTAGAAAAATTTGAGACGCAGGGAACATTTTGAATATCATAAAATTAAGGTATTAGAAAAATGCATTTAAAGATTAATATAATTTAAAAGTAGTAAGACTTACCCCGGGTGACAGGTTTGGTTATGTTTACTGCCTTTTTTTAACTTAAAAACCTCCTG
>JAWWEQ010051166.1:0-10506 GCA_035583055.1 Torymus tubicola | reverse complement strand
ACAAATGGCCTTGAAGACGGCACTCTTCTCATTCTAAGGAGCCTACACACATAAAGTAAATCCACACCTACTACTACCCTATCGGAAACGGAACGGAGCTGAATCAAAACACGACCAGCTCCTTCGAACAATTCTAACAGACTAAAGATTGGATTGTACATATGTGAAGACATATGAAGCGCATTGAAATTGAATAAGTCGCGTAAAAAAGGGACACGACCCAGGCCCAAAAATTCTATGTTATTCTTCAGACATTTTAGAATATCACCTGATTCTGTATTTCCACTGCCGAACGAAATTTTGAGAAAAAAATTACTGAAGTTTGCCTTATTTAGCATCTTTCATATGAGATCGTACTATTTTCATATATCAATATTAAGATAACTTTTTACAAACACTGAGGATTGAAATAAAAAGCATAGGTTCTTACAATACGTGTTTCATAGTTTCTAATAGTGTAAAACACGTTATCGAAAGTCCAATCAGATAAAAATATATTTCACGTAAAAAGTACGAAAATACTAATTTTTCGAACCTCCAGATTACACTCCAGAAATATGACAACTAGGCGACTACACCAGTGGTACGAAACAACTGGCGCACCGCGCCGGAGTGCGACTTTGCCAAATAAATTGTTATACGAACGAATGCCTAAATCATCGCTAAGCCACAATATTAGAAAATATGTGATATAAAAGTATCATTTTATATTATAGATCCAATTATAAACTACCTTCAAATAACTTCTAACAGCTATACAACAACTCAGCAATCCCATTAGAAGAAGCAAAAGCACCCTACGTAATATATCGTGAAGGAGATGTAATTGAGTCTAATGTAGAAAATATGGATATGGAAATAGATGCTGAACAGATTAATTGTTTTTCTTCATATTTTTACTCGCATAATATATTCAACTTTCAATGTGTCATATGTAACATTCTCAATAATATTCATACTAGCAATAGATACCTCGCATGCTAATGCTCGCTCAGTTGTATTTTGATAATAATCATATTATACGTATAAATTTTAAATAGATATATTTCATAGATACAATCTATAGGATTTGAATTTCTAATTAGGTATAATTTGACACTTTCAAATATTGTTAATTTATATTATAAATCTTATTTAAGGGGCAGTCATGTTCAATTGTTAGTAAAAAGTAACAAACAAAATATTTAAAAATGTATCTTATGGCTACTGATGTTTTAAAAAAAAAATGTCAAAAAGTTAACATTCCAAGAAAATCTGATTACATAATAATGATTACATATTAACTTATGTACAAAAATTGATTATTATTTTTGGTTACAATTATATTTTACTAATTCAAAAAATATGTATAAGAGATATTTACGTAATCATCCATTTTATTTAATAAACTCATGCACCAATCGTTCAACATTGATAGAAAATAATTACAAAAATTTAGCAAGATCTTTAATCTATTGATACTATACGTACGCAAAGACTATGAATATCTGTAAACAAAAGAACTTCTATCATATATAAATGCAAATATTCTCATTTCTGAGTGTAGTGCCCATGCGTGCTTGTGTGTGTGTGTATCCGCCCAGTATGACTATACTACTTACTACTGATAAAATAAATTATTTTGAATAACTGTTTATCAATATATTTCGAACACAATGGGTTTGACAGAAGAACAAAAATTAATTGTGAAAAGACTTGGATCATATTCTGGTTATAATTCCATGTTAAATGATGAACATATTATAGAATATAATAATACACTTAAAAATTGTTTAATCTTGAATATAATTTTGAAAAAGATCATTGGATTTGTATGTATTAGAACAATAACATTATACATATTTATGATAGTTTAAATGATAAATACTTAAGAGCTGAACATAAAGCATATCTTAACAGATTACTTTCAAATGATGCTGAATTAAAAATTATTTTTGAAACAGTACAATCACAAACGAATTACTATGATTGTGGAATTTTCGCTATAGCTTTTGAAATTTCTATTGCTTTTAATATGTGTCCATGTAGTTTATATTTTAATATTTCTCAAATATGTATACATTTTTTAAGAATATTGGAAACGCATAGCATAAAAATGTTTCCATTTTTACAAAATTTTGCAAATCAATATATTAATTATGATTTTCGGCTATTCCAATACGAAAAAATATTTTTATAAATTTACTGTTGTTGAATAAAAATTAAATTTTAATGTTTAGGAAATTAAGATGATAGAAAAAATATCCAAAAAAAATTATGTAAAAAAAATAATGGATGTAAGCGATATATCCACCAGCGATGATTAGCGAGATTTTTATCATCTGTTAAAGCGTCTGATTGTTGTAAGCGTAATCTTAATAATAACCAGTCAGAACTAGTTCCTTTGTGCGCATGGACTAATACCAAAGCGATTGATCGAGATTCGTTTTTTGATTCGTCACGCAATCTCAATTTAAACACGTCGTTTTCGTCTGCTATTTCATATCAAATTTTCAAATGCAGCCTCACAGTGCTTGTTTAGACGACTTGATCCACCCAGATAATTATGAAAATCAGTCTACCAATTTTCAGCCCGGTTGTATCAACCACAATCTGCTACCTCTTCTCAGCAAAGTGGTATCTTACAGGTTCCACAAAACTGGAGTCAGATGACTGAAGTAGATCGCTCTGGGGTACTATTTCAAATGATGGCGCTAAATCAATCTAAAATTCAAGTATGTATGGCTAATCTTCTGGTTGTGATTTCAACTGAGCAAGATCTAAATAACATTGTTTGACGTTGAATGAGCCATGTAACAGAATTAAAAATACACGTGTTCGTGTTCGTACCGGTGTCCGTTTTGCACATGCGAATGTAAACTCACTACGTGGTCATTTTTCGATGTTAAACACCTCCTACTTGATAAAAACATTGATATTCTTTCAGTACTCCTGACATCCCCGATAATAGTCTTCAACTTGATACCTATGATTTTGTGCCTAGTGATAGAGCTCTACTCTCAACTAACCCCAGTGAGTCTAAAAATGCAAACGCAGACGCTTCATTCGAGCTGGTGGAATTCTTGTTTATATAGGATCCGGTATTATCTTTAAAGTGCTTGAAAAATAAAAAATTAATCATATTAATGAGACAAAATTTCTATTGGAGATCAAACTTAAGAATGAGCAGCGTATTCTAATTGCAGCAGTTTATAGGCGACCAAAAGGTTTAGTCTTAAATTTATTTTTTGCTGTTCTGCTCAAGTATTACCATCTACATTCCAATTTTGTGCTTCTGGGAGACATACATTTAGATCTTTTATGCACTAATATTTACCAAATTACTTTTATTCCATTTCTCTCCAAAATCATATTAATGATCTTTATCTTTACAATGTGCCGTTCGGTGCGACGAATCGTATCACCACTGCTGGTACATGGTTCGATGTTATTCTGCTAGATTCAGATGAGAAGTTATTGGTGTTTGAAAAATCACAAGTATCTTTTATTGGATATCACAACTACTTAATCACTGACTATAAGATCAAAGCTCCTATTGTTTGTACTAAGTCCGTTACTACTCGAGACTTTCAAAAATTTGACAGCAGATTTTTTTTGTCGCAATTGCAGTTACAGCTTGAGGAGTCTACTTTTGCTGAATTCTTAGATAATGATCCAAATGAGCTTTTTACGCAGTTCCAATCAATTGTTCTTAATTTTCTAGACAATCATGGATCCCTAGTTGTACGGCCGATTAAGAAGTATTCATCACCTTAGTCTTAGTTTTAGTCTTAGTGGGCGGTGATGGTCGGCGACCCTTTACGGGGACGTGCCTCCCAAGCACTCAGGTCGAAACCCAACCCATTGTGCTCTACCCCTTCAGCATCACCCACTATCCATCCTGGCCTTTATTAGCTCGATAGCTTTGCAAATCGAGTTTAATTCCTGTTCCCATAGGTCCTGTCGCTCGGGGAAGAACCTACCCCAAACCCTCCGTCTCACCGCCACCAGTGCTGGGCAGCGGCACAGAAGGTGGGCTGAGGTCTCCTTCTCCTCCTCGCACCATCTACATACGCCGGTTCCGTCTTTTCGTCCTGTAGCGATGGTACCCAACGTCACAGTGTCCTGTCAGCCACTCTACTACCAGTCTGATCTCTCTCTCTCTTGGATAGTTCCACGATACTCCTGCACCACACAGCCGGAGTTTCGCTACCCAGGAGATACTTAACCTGTCTGCCTGCAATCCGTCTCTACACCACTCCTCCATTATGGACAAGGCCTGTCGCATGAGCTCCACCAGCACCGTATCGTCGCCCGCCATGACGACGAGCAGCAAATCGTCTGCATAGGCCTGCGTGTAAAATCCTGCCCCGTTCAGCCTTTTCAGAAGTTCGTCTAGGGCCAGGGCCCAGGAGGTCGGTGAGAGGACATCTACCTGTGGGCATCCCCTGCTAACATAACCAACCGACCCACTCGTGTCCCATCCCGCGACGACCTTCCTCCATCTGAGTACACTCTGTATCCACCTGACGATGGTGCCAGGCACCCCATGTGCCCTTGCTCCTTCGCAGATAACCTCCGTGGTTGTGAAGTTGAAAGCTCCTTCGACATCCGGGAAGGCTGCGAGCACCATATCCCTGTTTTTCATCCCTCTGCTTATGCACCTTTCTGCCTCGTGTAGTGCAGAGTCCATCGACCTGTTCACCTGATAGGCATGCTGCCTAGGGTGTAGCAGACGCTCTATCAGTGGCCCGTCCCTAATGTAACGGTCCACCACCCTTTCTAATACCTTTAAGACAAAGGATGTCAGACTAATTGGCCTATAATCCTTTGCCACTTCATATGTTTGTTTTCCAGGTTTGGGCAGAAACACCACCTTTACCGTTCTCCATACTGTTGGGGTGAACCCCAACTCGATGCAGGCTCCGAACACGATGATGAGGGGTCCCACAAGCTCGTCCAAACCACGCTGTAGGAGTACCGGGTAAATCCCGTCCTCCCCCGGCGACTTTTACGACTCAAACGACCCCACCACCCACCAAATCCGGTCCTCCTGCACCACCCTTTCCGCAATCGCCACGGACTCCTCGTCCCTTGGCCCTCCGGCCCCCTCCTCTGGTGGTGCCGTAGCCATTCCGGAAAGATGGGTCGCCATCAGGTGACCAAGTGCTTCAGCGCTGCTCGCCACCCAGTCACCGGACGGAAGCCTGATCGCCTCCGTCCCATTACCCGTGCGGGCTAAGAGCCTACCAAGCCTTGCGGTGTCCGAGATACTACTCATTTCCTCGCAGTATCTCCTCCACCCCTCCTTCTTTGCCCGTTCGATTTCCGCCTTGTATTCTCTCTGGGCCCGTCTGAATGCCTGGCGATCAACCTCCTTCTCGATTTATTGAAGAGGCTCCTTACTTTTTTCCTGCGTTTGTCCAGCGCCTCGTTCCACCAGGGTGATCCCTTAGCAGATTTCACCGTCCTCAGTTCGCAGGTGCTCTCAAAGGCTCCTTTCACAGCAGTCCTTAAGAGCTCCGCGGCCCTATCGACTCCATCTACCCGGTCGATCACCCTCGGGAAGTCAGTAAGCCTAGGCTGACAGTTCAGCTTTGTAGGCGGTCCAACAGGTTCTCCTCGGATTTCTCCTCTGGGTCACCTGCATGGGAGGTTTTCACTTGCATGGGAACCTTCTCCCTGACCTCTGCCTACGCCATCTCTTTCCTGTCGGTCCTGATAGTGCAGTGTGCCCTAACGGACCCACAGAAAGGCCGGAAGTCGAGCGTCCTGAGAGCCTCGACATCCGCCTCCTCCAACAGGACCGATACCGCGGTCTCCTTTTTCCTTTTCTTTTCGTCCTCAACTTCTCTCGAGCCGAGGACTTTCCAATTTGCAGTTGCCAGTGTAGGATTCTGCCAGGCCAGGTGCTTCAACACGGCATCGGGAGTATGCTTCCCGGGGACGAATATCGACGCCTTGGCGAGCTTCTGCAGCTTAGCAGAATCCACCACTCGTACCTGCGCTCCTTCCCAAGGCCTCATGGTCCGGACGACCCCCTCCAACCAGGCTTTGCCCTCCTGTCCATGGCAGTGGAATATCTGCGCCCCCCTCCTCCACCAGTTATCGAGAAACCGTGGTACCTGCTCGCCTTCGAACTCGTCTATCGCCAAGTCGACTGCGGCTACCACAGCCTCCGCCTGCTCTTCGCTGAGGCGCGCTTCGGGGCCGATACAGGGATGACAGCCAGCTTGAGATCGTTGGCTGTCACCCTGCTGTACTCCAGAGGTGTTGCCCCAGCGTACCTTTTCACCTCCCTGGGGGTGGAGCCGTCCGAGTGACACCGTTTATTCGGTGTCTTCGGCTCGACGGGGACAGGCTGGGGCCCTGTTCGGTCCCTCCTGTGCCTCCGCCACTCCGCCCCCGAGGGGTTCCTCCTCTTGTTCCTCGCGTTGCCCGCTGTGCAACAGGGAGGCCGCCCCCGGTATTGCCATCCTTTCGGATGTTCGCCCGAGCGTCGACCCCCTGTGCCCTGTTTGGGCTACCTTGAGAAGCGACAACGGTATTGTCAACGGGTGGCTGGTGCTGCCCGGACGCTCTGTTGCCGCCCCTACACCTCCTACCTCGTCTGGGACCGTGGACGAACCGCTGTGTGTGCGTACGTGTAATGTGTAAAAGTGGTGTGGGTAGCACAGGCACCGCCGCCCTGGCACCTGTGAGTGGTAAGTGTACCCAGCCGGACTGACCACCACAATCGCGTCTGGAGAGTCGCTTCTTAGTTAGCTGGACATGCTGCTGTCTCCCTCCCCTCGGATTCGGCCGAGGCAGATTTTCGTCCCGGGGTTCCACAACCGCTCGGCCGTTTCCCCCCTTCATTCGCTTGGACGGACACCTTTCGGTGTCGCCTCATCCACACTCCCATGCACTTGGACGAACCCTAAGCGGGTTGCCTCATTCATTCAGGACGAGAAATCCCAGACGGGCCCAAACACCACCCAGCCAAAGCCTCCTCACCAGGTCACGCACCTATCCGTCTACCTGACGTCACGACGCATGACACACGACACGGTCCTGCGACTCCTAGAGGAGGTACCTCGGAGGGTTCCTCACCTTGGATAAATAAGAAATTGAGGGATCGTTGTCGCAAACGAGACAAAATGTATAACAAAGCCAAGCGTATGGATAATCCCGTACTTTTAACCAGATACAAGGTTCTATGTAAGCAACTAAAATGTGACATTAGGCTAGCCCGTGAGACATTTTATACAACTAAACTAAATAGTGCCCCTGATCCATCAAAGAAATGGGCCTTTCTTACCAAGACTGGTACAATTGGAAGTAAATTAAGTTCTCCATTAGAATCTTTTTCTGCCAGAGAGTTGAACGAGTTTTATGCAGATGTCTGCTCGGTTCATCCACATTGTTCTACTGCTGAGTTAACAAGTATCCTTAACATACCCCTTGACCACGAAGCACCTATATTTGACATTTGCCATACTCATGAGCAAAGGGCGTAGTGTGGATGGTCTCCACCTGAATGTTTTAGAGATTCCTTGCCTTATACCTCTAAAACTATGACTGACATTTATAATACTTCAATATCGACAGGTATTTATCCTGATGCTTGTAAAAAATCATTATTATTCCGTTAAAAAAAGTCAGCAAAATTAATTCGTCTTCTAATACCACACCTATAGCTAATCTAGCACATTTTGCGAAAATATTTGACAAACTGGTAACTTCTCAGCTTATGGACTACTTAGAGGCGAATGAGTTTATCATACCACTACAATCTGCTTTTCGTAAGAATTACAGCACCCAATTTGCCATGGTCAAGATTACTGAGGACATACGGCGAAGTATTAATAATGAGGTAGTCACAGTTCTTATTCTGTTCGATTTCAAGAAAGCTTTAGATTCGGTAGATCGTTATACACTCCTTCGTATCCTGAGGCAAAGAAATTGCTCTGATAAATTCATAAAATAGCTTTTCTCTTATCTGACCGGCAGATTTCAAGCGGTGGTAGATCTTCATGACTTCCTATCTGATTTTTTGATACTCACTTTTGGGGTCACTCAAGGGTCGAACTCTGGTTCAACTGTTTTTTAAATTTTAATTAATAGTATTATCAAGTACTTTTAAGTTACTTAATCGTGAAGTTGCAAATGATGCTGGGTGGGCTGCGCGACATGGACTGGATCTTAATCTTTCCAATACCGTTGCAATGATTTTTGGATCGTTCAAATGCTTATGCGCATTGATATCTCTGAGCTCCCTCCGATCATTGTAAATGGACATCATATTAAACTCGTAAACTCTGTCAAGAATCTTGGTCTTATTCTTACCCCAAATTTATCTTGGAGTTCACACGTTTCTCAAATCATATCCAGAGTCCATGGCATACTCAAACGTTTACATTTTCGTGCAAATTTTCTCTCTAATAATATAAAAAAATAACTAGGCACCGCCCCATTTTGATTACTGCTGTTTGGCGTATGCTGATCTACCTGATTACTTAAATCTTAAATTTCAAAGGTTGCGACTGCGGAAGAACGATGCACTCAGGATCTATCGCAAGCGGCTGAAGTGGCTTTCTGTAGCAGATAGAAGAAAATATTGTATGTCTGTCTTCACCTACAAAGTCCTAACCTTTGAGAAACCGAGTTACTTGCTCTCTTTGTTTCCTAAGCTAAACACCGATGTCAGAAGGTCAAAGCGCACTCTCACAGTTGCAAATTCATCTTCTTTTAATTTGCCAACCCCGAATACCACCACATATGAGAACTCAGTCAGCTATCAAACCACGAAACTTTATCTATATTTCGAATAAAACGAATAATCTATAATTCTTAATTGCGTTTCGTATCTAGTATTAAGCTAATTTACTATACATATGTCAACAAATTGCGTTCTCCGTGTTTATCATTTATTGTTTTTCTCTTGGCGACTCTTGTGTTTTGCGCGTTGTATATTAATATGTACTAACTAGTTTTAAGCTATTTCTATATAGACTTGTTGTGAATTGTGCTCTATTATTATATTATTACATTATTTTCTTTGTGTACTAGCTTTGCTTTTTGTCTAAATGTGTCGTTATGTATGTTATACTGTGTACAGCACTATTTATAATGCACTTTGTATAGCAATCTGTATATGCCTGGCGATATATGGTCCATTGGGCCTTATCGATAATAAACCAAATTAAATAAAAAAATATCTCTCCTGTCGCTCAGAGTAGCTTGCGCGGATTCCCTGCGCTCGCGCATTAGCCACCAGTTGTAGTATTTACATGTTTCAATAAACCTACATTTCTTGTATTTGTCGCGCTCTTATTTGACCACCTCTCTACGTTCTTGAGTCATCCCTCCTTCTGAAATTGCACATTTTTTTGTACAGATAATAGCACAGCTAGCAGGGAGCTAGTTATCCGTTACAATAACATGAGCGTACTTTCCCATTGGTCAGTAAGTGGAGTTCTTAAATAAGATGTTTTATTTACATTACATTAATAAAAATGAAGATAGTAGGAATTTAATCATACGTTGGGCAGTGTATGTATTATAGTATTTTATACTTCTTCAGTCTTATGACATTGATATTGTTAATTGCAAGTTCCACAGCTAGTTCGTTTGGATGTTCAGAAAGTCTATCCTTGCATTTTTTATGAGATGTCTTTATAACTACTTTGACTGTTTATGATTAAGTCTTTATTTATTAGTTCATTTGGGACAAACCAAGGCTGATTGAACATACTTCTCAGCGTTTTCGATTGATACCTTTCGATGATATTTATGTTCGAATCTGATGCAGATTCCCATAATTGAATGCCATAAATCCAGATTGGCTTTAGTACACCTTCATAAAGAAGTATTTTATTGCTTAATGCAAGCTTAGATTCATTTCACAATAACCAGTACAATTTGCACGTTTTTCGGATAAAGCAGTTTACGTTACGTCCATAAGTGATTTTTCCATGTCAGACGTTGATCAAGGTGCATACCAAGATGTTTAAGGGTAGAGTACAGTCAAAAATGATCAAAAATTCTTTTTTTTTTCTTATTGCAGAAGTGTAATCTATAACTATTTAACTTTAAGAAAAAAATATGTCCATACATAAATTTGATAATGCAATATTTTATCAAGGAACGCGGGCGCGCTCCGAAGTCAAGTATAGAAGAGCTTTAGGACGACCGCGTGATGACATACATTGAACTGGGTGCCCAAGGATTACAATTACTTACTACAATTTTCAACGCATAAAAGCATGTCCAATGTTTTTAATAATATTATTGTCTAATATGTTTAATATGAGAACATCTTTTTACATGAAATTTTGTGTGCAACATAGTATAACAATATAAAGCATTTTATTATTTTGAGTTCATATTTTTATATGTATCGTGTGCATAAAAGAAAATATATAAAAAAAATTAATTTCCCTCGGAAATTGAAAATATTGTTTTAGATAAATATCGTTTCGAGATTTTTACGGATTCCATAAGTATAATAAAAAAAATTATGAATTTTAATAGTGAAAATTACTA
>JAWWEQ010051165.1:0-10507 GCA_035583055.1 Torymus tubicola | reverse complement strand
CTTTACTTGAATAAAAATAATGTGACTTTTGGTATCATTAAAATGATGTACTTTCTAGCAGTGCTCAATTTATAAATATAACAAAAAAAAGTAAAAAAAATTAGAAATTTAAATATTGAAATAAAATTCACATAAACATATTTATGCCATAAACAGAAAAATACAAAGTTTAATAAAATGATTATTCATCTCAAAAAAAAAATACAGATATATTATATCAGACTGAAAAAGAAATATATTTAATGGCGTTGCTGAATAATTGATTAATAGACTAACAGACTATTATCAGTAAATAATAACTAGAAACATGATACAAAGGTATACTTATACAAATTCCTGCGTGTACTGAGCTCTTCTCCTTTTTCTTTAACGTTGACTGTAAATCGTCCGTGCACTAGTATCACCTATATTTACACTTCATCTCGCGCATAACATAACATCGAAGAGGATCACTTTTGTAGTAGCACACAGATATAACCTCAGCATCAATCTTGAAGAGGACCTCGTGGACTGTAGCAGAAGATCCTCACATGCAGCAGAGCAGCTAGTATGATCACTCAGCACATGTACTTTCATCGATATGTGGCTCTTTAAACACGCAGTTCAAACGCCGGTCGATACAGCGTCAATAAGTCGCGCCCCGTATATGGGAGAGAGAGAGAGAGCCAGAGAGAGAGAGCGAGAGAGAGAAAGCGAGAGAGGGCGAGAGAGAGACATACAGACAGTCACTACACGGCACCGAAAACTGAAGATCAAACTCGAGCAGGATTTCATTCTCAGCAACAGAAGATTCTCACATCCTCTAGATCAGCTTATATCATAACATCTCAGCACATGTATACTTTCTTCGCTGTACCTATAGCTTATATAGCTTTTAAAACGCGTGCGCGCTCGAGCGCCGGTCGATACGGCATCGATAGCCGTTTGCGCCGCATACATATGGGCGCGCGCGAGAGAGAGAGAGAGAGAGAGACCGTGAGTGTAAACATAGGCCAGGGGAGTGAGAGGGGGCGCCCGACTGTCGCAGTCACAGCCGACGACAACCGCGCCGGCTTTGGCTCTATACGGCTATAGCCTTAAGCATCACGCCATACGGCATACACTTCTTTAATTTTAAATAGAATCACTACTTCTATTTAATTTTAACTTTAATTTAAAAAAAAATAAATTTGTGTGTAATCGAGTTTCCATATTAAGTGTTGGAAAATTGTATACGAATCTGGTCGGTTTTTATTTTAAATTTTAAATGATATAAGAATTTAAAAGGATCAATTCAATTTATATGCTTTATTTAATTATTTATTTATTTTTCTAAAAATTACCGAAAATTATCAGTTTTGCTCTCATACAAGAGAATTAGCTTTAACACGAAAATAAAAAACAAACATTTTCTTGTAAAACTCCAATCCGTAAACGCGATTTTAAATATTCAAAATTGATAAAAATAGACGATTTGTCACTCTGACTTATCAGGATTTGATTCTACATAAAATTGGTATAGGTACAAAATACGTGGGTATAATCAAAATAAAATTTTTTACTATCTAACATGCTGATATAAAATTGATTTCCTGCAACTTAACTTATTAAAAGGATGTAAAACATCTAAAATCCATAGAAACATTAATTTTGTACACAGAGTTATAAGAAAATGAATTAATTTTTTAAATTAACAAAAAAAATTAACATACTAACAAAATCATATGGCACTCTTGAGTAATGCGGCCGTGCCTATAATGTAAAAACGAAGTTTTTACATGCGACGAGCGAAGCGAGGAGCCGGGGGGTTGGCATGTCGAGCGTAGCGAGACACGCAGGGGGTCACGACCTCCCTAGTTGCTTATATCTTCGGTAATTTTTGAAATATAATACTCAAACTTTTTTACAAGTTTAGAATAATATATAGAATTGAAAAATCGAATAAAAAATATATTGATTTTTTTCCAAATTTATAGGTGTAAGATTATACCCTTAAGTAAAATATTATTAAGATAGCAATGCTTGAGACTTTCTTTTGTTGATGTTACTAAAAGCTCACCATTTGGTGTCGGTTGACTTGCGAATCGGATATACGGTGTGATATAGCAAAATTTATAAGTCAAGTATAATATAAATTAATAATAAAAAAATATAAATCAATATATTCGAAGAAAATAAAACACAAAGCGGAAAACCACAAAAACAATATAAGTTCGATAGCAGCACAGTGAAAGACAGAAAGTAAATAAAATAAATATTAAGAACATGAAATCGCATCAGAAAGATGCAACACTTTCATACAGTATATTAATTGGTACGGTTGAAATTAAAGTAACGTAGAAGACTTTTAAAGTAGGGATTCCTATTGTCTCAGCACAGGGAGTCAGACAGACTGTTTCTCGCGGTCATTGGAGAGTCGCTTATTAGTACGTAAAAATAAAGCCTAGTGCTGACAATTTTGTCCAATGGATTATAAAAATAGAAAATAAAATTGTATCCTTTATTTCTTTTTACAATTCATATTTACAATTACATTTATAACAGGGTAGATTATGCTTGTACGGCAGGCGGCACCGTAGTGGGGGAGGAAGATCTGGTTTGGACATCGTCATCTTCGTGCGACCGCGGTCTAGCGGTTGAATGCCGTGTGGGAAATGATTCCACCGATAAGCACTCGAGTGGCGATAACAAAGAGATCTCTTCCTAATGATAGGAAATCTGATACTGAAAATTTGCACCATATTCCCTTCTAGGAGTGTAGAACTGGCAAATGTAGGATAGTAAAAGCTAAAATTTAAGCACTGATTCGTTAAAAAATAGTAATTTTTTAGAAAGTTACAAGCAATCAAAAATACGGTAAAAAATGGTTAAAAATACGATCGATTTAATGAATGAAATCTTTGATTGCTTGCAACTTCTTGAAAAATTACTATTTTTTAACAAATAATCCAAGGAGTATTTTTATCACGTGGTTTTACAGTTTTCAAAGGACTTAACTGATTTATGGCATAATTTAAATTGGAGTTTGAATAATGGAGTGCGCCCTCCAGTACGGATTTGATCGAATTCATGCTCAACAAATTGTAGTGCCCAAGCACTTTGTTCAGAGATGCTGGATACTCAGTCTTGTAGTTTCTATAGAAAAAAAATCTCTAACAGGCTCTGGCACGAAATAATTTATAGTACTATCAATGACTGCATGTTTACGAAAACTGGGCAAGCACTTATATATAGTTTCGAACAACACCTTCGTTTCCATCCTTTAAAATCACCTCAAACCATGCGTGAGACGTTTCTGTCTTATGATAGGTGAGTCCATACTGTAGAAAAGAAAGAGAGAGAGAGAGAGAGAGGGAGAGAGAGAGAGGATAGACGAGTTATATTTGTATGTTATAGCACAGGCCTTAGTATTTTTGAATAGAATATGACTTCAAAATAGTTTTAAAAAAATGAATAGAAAGAAGAATCATCGTATTTTAACAGTATGTGTACATTTACAATTCATAAAAATACTAAATTTTTCAAAAAAATGATTATTCTCAAAATCCTAATTTCTAAATAAAAAATAACTCATAAGTTGTGTTACAACAATTGTAGTATAGAGATTTTTAACTATTTACATAAATGTTTAGTTCTAAAAAACATTAATAGCAGAGTTGTTTGCAAATTAGTACAAGAGTATTTTGCCAGATACCACTTTAGTTATATAGTTCCATTATTATAACAAAATTTTTTACCTAGAAAATTTTTTATTTTTTTCAGAAATAAACGTCGATTTTCATATCCTTGATAGCGGTACATGTCACGGTCTTGCCTTTTGGTTTGATGTTGCATTCATTGGTTCTACCCAGCAAGTATGGCTTAGCACTGCACCTACTGAACCATTGACGCATTGGTATCAAGTTCGATGTTTACTTGAGAACCCTTTATTTTGTAAGAGTGGCCAACTTTTATCGGGGAAAGTTAATTTAATTGCTAACAAAAGGTAAGATAATAAAAACGATTCGATTTTTCTTTATTGTTAATTTTTCTATTTAAATACAAACTTTATACCCAGTAAGATAAGTCTTTGTTTTTCTATTTTAACAATACAACGGAGTTAATTGAGGTGATCATAGTCTTATAAGCCAAAATCACCTAAAAATCTAATATGATGTAATGGAGGCTAGGATAAATCTAAATGAGTTCGGGAATATCCGACCACCACAAATATCTATACAAAGCTATTACGACGACCATCTCTTTAATTATGTATTATTACGTATAAAAGGATGGCGGAAAGAATGAAATGAATAAAGTAGATCTGGTAGGTACGTGCACTTGACAGAGAGCTAAGCTTGAGAAGGCTTGTAAACTATGCCATACAAGGGATGTCAGATTTAATATGTTATTATTATGTATAAGACAACGATGAAGTAAATTATTTTTTTTTATTAATTAATATACACAATCTGTTAAAGCAGGTTGTACATATTTAAAAGAATCATGATGCAGTATATTCACTCAGCAGTAAATATTCATTATACGGTAGTTTCAGATGAGAAAAAACCAGGTTTTACATTTTTTCAGTTGAGAGTTTTATACTTCTTTAGTCTAGTAGTCTTGAGTGTTTCTTGTAGTATGTTTGTAGCTAGAATATGTGGATGATTTATTAGTCTATCTTTATATCTGTTATGAAAAAAACTTATTTCTTCTTTAACCGAAGGAGTTTGGAGGTCTTAAAACTTTCATAAAAATTTTGATGGAAATTTTTCGAGTATTTCCATATTGCTATTTGAAGTTGTGCCCCAAAGTTGTATATGGTACGTCCATACTGGTTTCAAATTGCTTTTGTAGATTAGTAATTTATTTTCAACAGTTAGTTTCGAGTTTTTACGAGCAACCAGAACATTTTCTTAAATTTCAAATTTAGCTGTTTTCCCTTGGACCATATGTGTCTTGTCCACGTTAATCTTCTATCCAGATGCATTCCAAGATACTTAACGCTTTCGTTCCTTGGTATTACTTTTCCATTTAAGTAGACTGATAGGTAGATTTCTTTGCGAAGCGAGAAGGTAACATGTGTTGATTTGTCTCCATTTCTTTTTATCTTCCATTTTTTATACCAATTTTGTGCAACATTTAAATAAATCTAAAGTTTTTGAAAGGCAGTCTCTGCGCTTGAGTGATAGGTCATTATAGCTGTATCATCTGCATACGTTGCTAAGGTTAAATTTGTTGTAGGTAGATCGGACGTATAAATTAAATAAAGGATAGGTCCTAGTACGCTTCCTTGAGGGACCCCATCTTTGATATTATAAAGTTCTGATATAGTGGTGTTTATTTTTATTTGAAAACATCTGTTACTTATGTATGATTTTAATAAATTGTAATACTCAGCCGGTAAATATTTTTTCAGTTTGAACAATAGTCCTTTATGCCAAACTTTATCAAATGCATGGTGTTTTTTTGTATGCGACTGTTTGATGGGGTAGCTACGTCGACGGTCACATGTATTAGTTTGTTGAAGTTTTCAATAGCATCTTCCAGCTGATCATTATTTTTTAGTGGAACGTTGCACTTAAGATGATCATTGATATACGTTTTAAACAAATTCCAGTTTGTTTTTCTATTATACAGTATTTAGTATTTTTTGGTGTATATTTAGTATTTTTTGGTGAAATTGCCCTTTCAGCATTTACTTGAAGTAATCTTAGTTAGTGGTCATATGATAGATCCACACGGAGAGAAATTTCTTGCGATTTTGGTGTAAATCTTCATGTTTATAAAGCATCAGTTTTTACGTTGTGAGATTGGTATGAAATCGATACGTTTTTGTCTAAACACAACCCAACCTTGATACTAGAAAATCATCGCGTTAGTTATACCGTATTCGCAAGAGCGTTGATGCGATAACAACTCTATGGGAATTCAGGCGAGACTTGGGGTGGGGGGTACGAATGAGGGGATCGAAGCGCGCATGCGCAATCCGCATTCAACCGTTTTTCCTTACTAATTTGGCATCAAAATCTAACGATTTTTTCGTTGGCGGAATGTTCTGCAATATTCGCATGATTCAAATTCATGCGTTATTAGCAGGAAATTTCTCTCCGTGCAAGCAGGATTTTGCAGTAATATACCTTGGATTTATTCCGCATGTAACGGCAAAATCAATGAGATCTGGGGTTTTCTTTACATCTGAAGGCCAGTATGTTAATTCACCAGTTGATGCTACATTATAGTTTTTGTTTCGTATTACCTCGTACAGATTTCTACCTTTAGGGTTTAGAGTTGATAACATCGAGCCTCACCATGGATGTTTCGCATTATAGTCTATCTATTTTCCAGATTCTTAAAAAATTTTACAAATATTTCACTATTGATGCTATATTTTGGTGGGTAGTATACTACTGAAAGCGTTATTGGTCCTCTACCTTCCATTATTGTTATTGTAGTAGCTTGTAGTAAAAATTTCTCACTATATTTTTTATTTTCAAAATGGTTAGGGCATTTTTTTATTATTATGGCTGTACCACCGTGTACTTTTCCGTCAGGGTGTTTTGTATCATACACTTCGTAGTATGAAAGTTTAAAGTAATTTTTATTAGTAAAGTGCGTTTCAGAGATTAACATTACGGTTTTATTTAATATTTTTAATTCCCTAGTCTATTTAATAACGTGGAGAGCAAATTTAGCATTGCATCCATACGGTTCATCAAGTGAATCATCATTTCTTCTATTTTATTGGTGTTTATATTTACATTTGTAACATCTATTGTTGTTTTTTTGTTTTCTATTGTTTGTTTTGATGAGTCAGGAATATTCTTTCTCTCTTTAACTGCTTGTGCAACGTAACGTTAGGCCATACCGTATTACATAACGTACTACAGAGCCGATATTTCGGTTTCCCGACAGTCTAAAGGTTAAAATATCAGCGGTAAATTTTGTTTGAGATGAAATTTGATTTATTTCTTTCGGTCTTAACGATTGAATGGATGGTCACCTTCACAGTTTGCGTACTTTACTTCTTTAATTATTTCTTTAATTGGACATTCGTTTTTTACATGATTATTTGCACACTTAAGACATACTGGCTGTTTATAACAGTAATTTTTGGTATGTTTATAGCCTTGACAATTTGTGCATTGAGGTATATCTCGTTTTTTCTTAATGGCTTAAAACTCACTACAGTGTTTAGTAGTCTGTTTATCTTGTATATAGTTTAGTTTTGGTCGATGAATTCTAATTCTATAAAGAATAGAGGTAGCGGAACTTTCTTGTGTTGTGTTTAGTGTCAGTTATATTTCTTACTTTATGATCAAGTTTTTCAATTACTTCTTGGATTTCTGCTCTATTAGTCGAAGGGTGCATATTCCTCAAGACTACTTTAAAGCTTTTGTCTTGTTTTCTTTGAAAAGTATGAAATTCGTTTTTTTTTCTTCAAAGCCTCTATAATCGGTATGAATTTTTCTGAGGAGCTTGGCTGAAATTTAAGTTCATTATTCGGCAAAACCTTTCTAGAATAATTATCCGTAGCTATTTCATTCAATAATCTATCAGTGGTTTTATAAAATTGACTCCGCTAACAAAAATGTGAGGTGATTTTTGTGGATGAGTTTGAGCTGTTTGTTGTTTTCAACCTTACTATCGTCAAAAGTAGCGCTTGTAATATATTTCACTGGAGTTAGAGTAGTCTGTAATTTTAAATTACTTAAATTCTCTCGCTTGGTTTTCTGGACTATTTCTTCTTCTCTTTTTGGAGTTTTTAACTTGCTGCCACTTTATATTTTTTTCTGGGATTTGGTGGACTTTTGATCCCGGAGAAAAAACGGGCCTACACAGTACACACTCGGTTCAAATCAGGGAGCTAAACGTACACACGCGTTTATGTTATGACTGCTCGCACGAGACTTATAAAATAACAATAAGCTAATGTCGTGAGATGCATCAGGGCTCGGGTGTACAGTCAAGCAGCTGCGTTCATGATAGAAGACATCATTTCTGAGATAATGGCCTTAGATATAATATATATAAAGCTACTAATCTTAATTCTTGAAATTGAAAGTAGATTTGCAATTAAAAAAATTACTTTATAAAAAAAATTATAATATTTTTAACTCTTAGCTCCCACAACTGCATAAATTTAAAGTTATTTAACCTGTAATTCATTTGAGCTTTTAATTTTGAACAAATGATTTGTTCAATTTCATCTAATGGTTATATGAACTGAAACAGTTGCATAGATCATATTTAAATTCTGCGCGCTCGGTCTGGCCAACCGTGAACTCGCGCACTGCAGCCTGTTCAAAGCGGCTTCGTGCGCGACTTCACACCGGTGAGAGCGAGCTCCTTCTTCCCGCGCGGAGAAGGAGCCATCTTGATTCTCGTCACTGCACAGTGTGCACGCGCGTAATTCCGCTCCGCGAGTTTTGTGAAACCACGCTGCGACTAACCGACCGAGCTGCGCCTCCACCCGACCCATGCACCTGCATCGACGGTAGCCTATCTGCGGAGCGAGCGAGCGGCGGGAAACGACCAACTCGGCGGAAGACTGGGAGCAAGGAAGAGGACGCAGATTTTGACTCCGTTCTGCGTGCGATCGTGCATGGCTGGCCAGCCTTCAAAGTAAGTCCGTCGCTTACTACCGGTACTATTGTATTCACATGCGCTCGGAATTCAGTCCTCGTTCGAGTGAATTATTGTTGGTTTCACAATCGCTGCCGACTTGCGTGTCGGAGCCGCGCGTATTCATATTATAGCCAGTAAGCTGCGAGCTGGCCTTACTGAATCTATCTCAAATCATGCAGTCTGCGTATGCCGTCATAACCGATCTTTTTGAAATTTTAGTATATTATTCTAATCAAAAAAATATTTGACTCATATTTTTTCATTTTTTAAAAAAATTTTTTCGGTATCAGTTTTCCAAAACTTCTAAGGAATTATATGTTATTTCACTCAGTTTAGAGTTTTCTTTCACGTATATAATATTATTTCAAGAAAAATTAAAAAGTGTATCAGTTATGAAATTTTTACTAAAAAATGCACTTTTTAGCAAAATGTGTTTTTTTCGAAAAAGCCATTTTTTCGCCGATTTTTTTTTTAACGGAGAGTTTTCACTATGAGGTCCATGTAACATACGTTTTATAACCGATTTTTGTAATTTTTTATCGTTATTAGAAGGTATTTCAGCAGAAATGTGTTTATCAATAGCTTTTGGTGTCATTAATTTATTTTTATGATTTAATGTTACTACAAGATGTGCATGCGGTAATCCTCTTTTCTTAAATTCAATTGTATACACATAAGCTAAAGCGTTTCCAAAAATTTGATGTTTTTCTATATCATCGAGTAAATATTTGAATTTTCTATAAAATAACCTGACTGTAATATTTGGTATATCATTAGTCGTAGTTCCGAAACGAAATTTTATCAATATACGTTCGATCGATGTTTCTTACTATCTCCATTGCATCTTGAATTATCCCTTAAACCTTAATAACGTTCAGTACATAATATTTTTTGTTTTTGTCTAAAATAATTCATTCTATGGTTCTCTATCATAATATAAGCATATAAAAAGAATTATAGGGGTAATCTCTGTCCATATAAGAGTAGACTGAAATTTTCAGAATTTGGTCTTTAAGATAACTGTATATGAATAATGCTGTAATATTAATCTGAATCATATGGTTTTTTCATATAACCAATACTTCAGCCTAAATCTCCTGAAGGAAAAAATAATGGAAACACCATAGGCTAAAAATGATCTGATAGTTAACATTATATCAGAGTGCACTTTGGTAATAAAAATTAGTTGTCCGCGAGTACTTTGTGCTGAGTCAATAGCTTATTTCACAAAGCAATTGCTTCTGTTTGCTTTTTCCGATAGCGGCGACACGCAAAGGGATGCTGAATTTTGAGGGGGGGATGAGAGGCTGCTGAGGGGAGCGAGGGGGTGGGGAGGCCCAGGGATGGATAAAGTTACTTCGCAATAACGTATAAATAATCCTTGTAATAAAAGTAATAAAATGTCCTTGTTTAATTGGCTTGGTCAAAATCTCATTGCCTTAATCGACTGAGTCAAAATGTCATTGCCTTAATTGGTTGGACCAAAATTGTCCTTGTCTTAATTGGCTGGGCCTAAATATCTTTGCCTTAATTGACTGAGTCAAAATATCATTGCCTTAATTGGTTGGATCAAAATGTCCTTGTCTTAATTGGCTGGACCCAAATATCTTTGCCTCAATTGGCTAGGCCAAAATATCCTTGTCTAAACTGGTCGGCATTGTTTTCCTTATATTAACTGATAGGATAAAATACTTACGCTACATCTAAGATCACCATCTGAAAGCCAGGGAAAAATTATAATACTTTTATATTTAACATTTTCTCTTAAAATTAAAACCTTGCGAGTTATTCAGGGATTCCCACATTTTTGACCACCCTGTATATTTAATATATTTTACAGTTTTCCACCCTAGATAGTAGTACCCTTAGGGTCCCTCATTTTGAATCTGCCTATATAATATAGGGATATATATAGGGCAAG
>JAWWEQ010051164.1:0-10507 GCA_035583055.1 Torymus tubicola | reverse complement strand
ATCCAAGTGAGGTTGTACAAGGCTCTCGACTAATCTTTTGCGAAGTGTCTCGGTGGTACAGGCCCTAATAAACCGCAATGTGTAGAGGGCTTTATTTACTTTCCTAGTAACTTGATCAATATGCGGTTTCCACGTAAGCTTACTATCTAGAGTAACACCAAGACTCACAACCTCGCTACTGAACGGGATGAGCACTCCATTCTGCATCCCAATGCCTGGCAAACGCAATGAGTTTAGATCATTAACATTTTCCCTTGAGCCGAACACTATTGCTTGGGATTTTCCAGCATTGAGACGCAGGCCTGAGTTCCCTGCCCATTCAGACACCATTTGCGCCGCATCGAATAGCCGTGAGATGCCTTCTGAAATTTTATCTTTGGTGGTGTGAAGATAAATTTGGAGATCATCTGCATAGAATATATGTTTGATTGTAAGTCCGTCAAGTACGTCTTGTAGATCGTTTACATATATGCAGAATAGTATGGGACCCAGGACGGAACCCTGTGGTACGCCCAAATTGGTTTCTAATCAGTCAGAGTTACCATTTTTATTGGTAATAACTATTTGGGAACGACCTTGCAAATATCATTTGATCCACAGGAGAGCCGACCTGGAGAATCCTAGTTGACGGAACTTTCGCAGTAGCTTCGATGGTGATACCGTATCAAAGGCCTTGCTAAAGTCGAACAATAGTAAAAACGTCACTTTTTCCTTGTCGATCGCCATGCGTATATCGTCAGTTAGTTTAAGTAAAGCTGTCTGGGTACTATAATGTCTACGGAATCCGGCCTGGAGGGGGTCAAGTAGATTATTGTTATTTAAATACTCCGTGATTTGATCATGGGCAATCTATGGGCTATGGGACGAAAGTCCGATGTAGTTAATGGAGATGTCTTCTTTTTAAGCGCAATTATCTGTGCCTGCTTCCAAGAGCCCGGAAAGATTCCCTGGGCGAAAGAGGTGTTGAAAATGTTGGTGACGTAATTGCCAATGATGGGTAGAGCTTTCACTAACACACTTTGGGGAACTCCATCCACCCCCTTTGCCTGCGAGGAAAAGTGAGAAATCGCAAGGATTACATCACTTAAGGTGACCGCTTTGAAAGAAAAACCATCCTTGCTTGCAGATAAAATGATGTCCGTTACTTCATCGATATTATCAAAGGAGGAAACAGAAATCACAGCAAAGTGTGCGTTCAACTCTCCCGGCGTGAAACCATTGAGGTCTTCCTCTTTTCGCTTTGGCAGGAGGCCGACGTTTCGCATTTCCTTCCACATATCCTTATTTGCATCAAGAGCGTCAGTAAGATATCTATGCAGGAAGGAGTTACACTCTTGAGTGATGCGCACGTCAACCTCGCTGCTGAGCCGAAGGAACTCGCGAAGCAGCTCCGTACGCTTGTAGCGTCTGTGGGTAGCATCACGACTACAATGAGTTGCTTCAGCTCAGGACCAAGCCAGGGAGCCAATTTCTTTCTAATATTAACAGTTTTTAACGGTGCTAGCTTATCAATAGTAAGACTCAGATTTGAGTTTTAGTTATGTAAAGCACTCTCCAAATCGGATTCGATTGAATGCATGCCCACCCAGTCACAACTTGCCAGCAGTTCATTGAGTGTGTTAGGGCAAATATTCTTGTAATCCCTGTAAGAGAACGAGCCTCTTACAGGCGCTGGCACGAAGGTATTGATGGTGACGTCAATAATATTGTGTTTGCCAAAGCTGGGCAGGCATTTATTCTTGTAGTCCAGTACCTCGTCATTTTCGTCTAACATGATCAAGTCAATCCAGGTGCAAGAGTTCGGGGTATGTCGATGAGTTGGACCATGCTGCACAACTTTTAGATTAAGATCCTTGGCTAGGTTTCGGATGGTACGCGCATCCGCATCGGCTGCCAATGTCAAGTCTGCATTCAAATCCCCCATGATGAATTTATGGCTAAAATCGCTACTGAGCTCCTTAAGTTTATCAAATAGGTCAGTGTTCTTTTGCATGGCAATGTGTGGGGGTCTGTATATGACACCGATTAAAATAGGGGAAGAGCTACCCTCTTGTACTTCACAGAAAAGATACTCTAGGATAGATGGTCTTCCCAGTCCCTCGGTATTCGAGGATGCCAATTTAGTGATTCTATAGTCATTACGTACATACAGGACTACTCCACCCCTATTTATATTTCGGTCTTGCCTAATCACTGAATAGCCGTCAATTTGAATGAAACTGTCATCGACGCCAGGGCCCAGCCAAGACTCCGCTATTCCAAAGAAGTGGTAGGAGGGATCCTTAGTCACGAGTAGGCGAAGTCCCTCAAGACGCGGTCTTATCGAGTTGATGTTAAGGAAACCTGCTTTAAGGAAACTCCCATTCCCCAGCTCTCTCACAGAAGTCGAGCCTAGTCACGATGCCTGCGCCGTCTCAGTAACCCGCGCTGCTTCCTGCCTTTCGTTGACTTCATTGCTTAAATCACTGCGTGGCAGATGTTGTTTCGCAGCATGCGGGTACGCGGTGTGAATCGCCTGCAGATCAGCAGCAGTTCCAAAGACATGCGCACGCTCGCCCCCCTTGCGCCTAACCAGGAATCTCCTACCGGCATGCCAAACGTATTTAAAGCCCAGCCCCGGCGCGATGGACCTCAGGTTTTTAAAAACCTGGAAACTCTCGTATGGTAACATTTCGTTAATAAATATCTTACTGTTTGGCATGCAGGCAGCAGCGTCCCGGCCCAGGAGTTCCGTGCTAATTTTATTCGATGTTAAATAGTTGTTGGCGAGCGCGCGCCTGGCCCGCAGCACCTCTCTGACCAACCTCGCACTGCTAAGCCTGGCAATACAAAGAGGGGGTGTGCTCGACCTAGACCCCAAGCCCTCATCCTCCACACCTTGCGAATCCCCACTAGTGTACTGCGGTTGCAGAACGCGGGCGCTCTCAATGTCACCCCTCTTGAGAGAAGGGAAGACGGTGCTTAGTGTCGCAAAAGCAATATTTAATAAGGTCTCTTTAGTGAATTCAGAATTATTTTTCAATACACCATTTATAACTATTTCGCGACGCTGGTACGTCTCATTTCGTGCGCCGACGCTCCCTGACACGGGGGATCGCTCTCCATTTGTTTCAAAGTTTATATGAGAGGTGGAGATGCTTCCAAGAGTAGGCATTGGTGGTGGAGGATCGCTGTGTAGCTTAATTTCTAACTTAGATTTTAAAGCCCGGCAAGCACCATGGATACTCTCAATTTCGCCGTGGACTTTCCGCAAGTCGTCTTTAAGACCCTCTGTAGCGTCGAGCACCAGCCTCGTGTTAGTGATAGTCTCATCTAACACACCAGAATGGTTAGCTAGTCCTCCCTCAAGAGCAGAGACCATGGCAGTTAAATTAGCGACATCGACTGGAGCGCCCCCACCTGAGTGAATAGAGTATACGCTGTGCGAATCAGGGCTCTTAGTCATGAGGAATTTAAGCTCGTCCAGCTATTGCTCGACCATATCGAAGCGGCGAAAAAAGAGCTCCATTGTACTCACCGGAATCAGTATATGCGAAGGTCCAGATAGACACGCTCGGCCTGGGTCTACCTTATGCGAGGATTGACTCAGCAGGTCATCAGCAGTTGGAATGGTAGTGGTTCCATCTACAGCATAGGTGGTAGTAGTAGCCTTATGGACAGGTGTGTTCTCGCTGGCAGCGTCTGTGATGGCAGATTCATTGAGATCTTCGGTCGTTGACGGTTGTTTTGGCGCCTGTTGGCTACTGTGCCGTCCAACACCTGATACACTTGTCATAGACAGGACTCCGTACCCCACCGTCTCGGCAATCAGCTTTACAGGAAAGTCGGTGTCAGAAATGGTAATGTGCGCTCCAATCGCGCGTGGGTGTCTTTTTGACGTCGACGTCGACGAGAGAAGTGGCGACTGGTGGAGGGGAACTTCTTCGCACGAATCTCCGTCGACGTGCCACATTGCGATGACGAGTTGGCGCTCCCCTGATGGGTTTTATCTGTTGGCCTCTTCTCGCTGCTGGTTGATGCGCGCGTCATGTCGACGTTTGCTGGTGTCCGCGTCCCCGATGCCTCCTTCGAATTTGGTTTCGGAAGTTGTAACGATTTCCGTTGTTGTTGTTCTTGTTGTTCTTGTTGTTGCTGTTGTTGTTTTTGTTGTTGTTTGCCACTCGGCGGTGTGAGCATCCTCGATGGTTGTTTGCTCTTTGGCTTCGTCGGTGGTTTCAATTTTTGTAAGATAAAGAGGAGAGAGAAAGAGTGAGAGAGAGAGAGAGAGAGAAAGAGTGAGAGAGAGAGTTAGAGAGAGAGAGAGTTAGAGTTAGAGTTAGAGTTATTTATTTATTTGGCCTTAGGGTGGAACCGAATCTGGCACTTAAAGTAATTTACATGAAATAGAAGAATATTATACAATAAAAAAAATATACATATTTACAGAATAATGAATACATAAGATGTAACGCGCGCAACAATATGATTAGACAGTAATGTAGCTAAGTAAAATTGACAATATTATCACAAATCGAATAGAGAAGTTCAGAAATTTAGACTAGAAGACAAGTTTGATATAATAATGTAGCGGATACGCACTACTGTGAGCAGTACCAGACGCGAGAATCTCGTGGGCTCAGTTTGGAGGCCGGTAGTAACTGTCGATGCCTTCCAATTCTACTCTGACGAGCCATTCCCTTTGATCCTTTCAAAGAGGTAGGTAAAGAGTGAATTTTTAAAACTATTTCAAGAGGTAGGTACGAAGGAGGTTGGCAGAAGGAAATTTATGATTTTAGAGGCAGAACAGGTGAAGGAAGCATTGAGAGCTTCGGTGCGAGATGGCTTATAATAGAGGGATGCAGAGGGGAGGCGGTCAGAGCTTCTGATAACGATGTCCCTACCTATTACAGTGAACTTATTAGCTAAATATGAAGGCGATTGACGCGAAATTATATTATAAGCGAGACAGCCTGTGAAATAATCGCGACGACTCGCTGCAGATAGCCAGCCGAGTTCGAGACGATAAGGCGTGACATGGGCGCGACGGGGTGTATTGCCGAAAACAAAATGGACGCACGCATTTAACGCAGAGAGAGAAAGAGATTTAAATAATTTATTGAGGCCTTGGGGTATAACCCCGTCTGGCGCTGAGCGAGAAAATACAACTGTTCGCGATCGAGCCTTCAAATTGCCCGCGCGCCCGCGAGGCTCGAGCGCGCGCCGCCGCACGGCAGCAGCTCCTGGGCCAACGGTTACCGACGAGCGCGCGCGCCCGCCGGCGTTCCGGCGCCGCCATCTCGATCCCTCTCGGCAACAGACGCTCGCCCAAGCAGCATCGCCCAGGCACCGCTCCCGTTCTTTTTTCCACCCTCGCTCTGCTCATCTGCTTATCAGCTCGCCGCTCACCAACGGATCAACTCAGCAATCACCGCACGCTAGCTCGATCATCACCGCTTCAGCTGCTCGACAGTCACCGCTCACTCAGCTCACTTGCCACGTGTGACCACGGGACAAGTTTGAGGTTAATCACACCGACGACAAGGTATTATTCGACGCGCGCGAAGCGCCTGTTACTCTTAATAAAGAGCATTGCTCAAATCTCAGCAACAAATTAGTGTTTGTTCATTTCAATGCCCCGTTCCTTGTGATTGCCCATCCCAGTAGACTGCTCCCAAAAGCAAAAATCTCATACAACAACATAGGCTTACAAATATAATACAACATAATCTAATAATAATAATTTTCACATAACTTAGTAAGTTTCGCATATAATGTTAAAGAAGTGAACTAAAAGATATAAAGTATGTAGATAGGCTAACAACAGAGCCTTAGACAAAAAGTAATGAAATAAATAAAATAAAATAACATAAAGCGTAATTTCGGTATAATTTTGTTACAAACGGTGCAAATCTACAGTTGCGCACGCAGAGGCGGCCTGGCCTCTGCAGGGCGGTAGAGAACGTTGGGCGATAGATGCTCATTTACGACTCGGAGCGTCCAGTCCGCTACATCATCATTGAAAAGCGTGACACGCAGGGCACGCTTGAAGGCTGCGAGGTTAGCTGGAGCAAACTGGAGGTCCGGGAACAAATTGAGCAAGGCCAAGGCCACAAGGGTAGAAGAATTCCCATAAGCCTCGGTGCACCGATTCGGTGGAATGAAAGTCACCACAGGAGTGTGCGGTGAGCGGCGTACATAAATATCTATGTTCGGACGGCGATTGAATCTATCGAAAAGGTAGGGCGGGTGCTCGTTGGCGACGACTTTAAACGCTTGAAGGCCTATGAAGTATAAACGTTGCCTATGGGCCGAAAGCCAACCAATGCCTAACCTGTACGGGGTGACGTGGGCACGGTATGGGATATTCCCTATCACAAACCAGACACAGGCGTTGAACGCAGTTTCTAGCTTCTTTACGTGTGTCTTGTCGAGATGGTGATAGACTGGACATGAGTAATCGAAGCGGGGGAAGATGAGGCTCTCCCCGAGAAGCTTCCTGGTGGATAGCGTGAGGGCATGACGGAAAAACCTCAGCGTGGAGAGAATGCCGAAGACCTTGCACGTCACTACCCTTGCATGTGCCTGCCAATCGAGAGTGTGGCTGAAGGTCACTCTCAGGCTTCGGGCCTCAGTTTCATAGGGCAGCGAGAGCCCATCGATGGTGACACGAGGCAGCTTTTGATGACTAAGATCTGTAGCGTACAGTACGCTCCCCAAGAGTCCGCGACAGCCTGAGCGTCGGTAGTAATTCGAGCAATTGCTTCATGGATACTGGCCGGGAAGAAGTGGAGATATAGCTGAGTATCGTCGGCCAAGATCATTAGTTTGGCAAAGCAAACAGCAGCCGGAAGATCGTTAATAAAGATTGAGAACAGTAGGAGCCTCAGAACGCTGCCCTGTGGAAGTCCCGAAGCAACGCCCAGCCAATTTGAGATTGAGCCGCCAGCTTCAACAACCGCCTAAAGCCGGTCGGCCAGGAACCTGAAGAACCAGCGAAGGACACGGTTCGATACGTTAATGCCCCTGAGCTTGGCGAGAAGAAGCGCATGCGGTATCAAATCAAAAGCTTTCGAGAAGTCGAAAAGGATCAGCAGAGTCATCATTTTTTGATCGATAGCATGACGTACGTCGTCAAAAATGCCCAGGAGAGCTATCTGTGTGCTGTGACCCTGACGAAAGCCTGTTTGGCGTGGACGGAGAATAGAGTTCACCTCGAGGTAGCCCTGTAGTTGGTTGTGCACAAGCCTCTCCAGTACCTTTGACATTTCCAGTAGTAAGGCGATGGGTCGGATGTCAGAGGGCTGTCGGAGGATCTTGGTCTTTGCTAACGGTCTAAAGAGGGCCCTCTTCCACTCTGTCGGAAACATGGCGTGCGCCAGAGAGTAGTTGTATAGTTTGGGGAGTTCGGGTAGCACGCTCGGCGCAATCAGCTTCAACATTGGCACTGAGATGCCATCATGCCCAGTAGATTCGGAAGAGGTCTTTGAGAGTGCGTCTGCGACCTCACGCTCCGTGATAGGTCGAAAGTCAAACTTACAGAAAAGCTCGGTGTTGAGTGGGCGCTTAGTCACAGCTTCGAACTGCTCCTCCGTGAGACGCGGGTGTCGGTTTACCATAGCGCCGTAGTGAGCATTGAGTGAAGCGGCGTGAAAGTGAAGAAAAGGAGAAGGGTGATTCGGCGATGTCAAGTGTAGGCGCTTAAGCTCGCGCGATTTGGCCTCGGGTGAAGGAGCCTCCGATATACGGGAGGCTATGTGTTTGTTTTTCGCGGAGTCTAGAGCATTGCTGACTTCAGCGCGGAGGCTACGAAAATTCGCTAAGTCGCGAGGTGCGCTGGAGGCATTCGCAACCTTGTATGCGCGTCGCGCGCTCTCATCGGAGATGAGGGGTCTCATCAGAGATGATGCGGGGCCTCACCCACGGCTTACGACGCGATGAGAGCATTTCGGTACGGAGCGGAGCCGCGGTGTCGTAAGCAGCTATAATGGCCTTGCAAAAAGCGCATTGGGCATGATTTACATCAACAGGACCCAGCCCTAAGGCGAGCTCGGAGATAGATGTGATAGTGATAAAGGTGGGAAAGGAGGAGGGAGGTCGGGATAGGAGAGGTTTTGGTTGAAGGTAAGGTGCAGCAGGTTTTGGTCGATTCTCGCTAAGTCACGTATGTATATATCTCTTTTCTACCTTATTTGCTGACTTGTTGCGGGCGAGGAACAGCTCTATGAAATCATGCCCGGCGATGAAGGGAGCGGGTGATTTGGAGTAGGCTAGCACATGATCGTCACTCTTTACAATAAATAGATCGATCCATGTATGCGAGTCGCGCCAGGGCTGGTGGTGTGTGGGGTCAGAAGGGACTAATGAGAGGGAATTAGAGTTGATATAATCCTGAAGGCGAACAGAGGCAGGGTGAGTAGGATCGGCCATATTGATGTTAAAATCTCCGAAGAGAGAGAGAGAGAGAAAGAGAGAGCAACAACTATCGTCGCCTCCCATCAGCCGCCGTCGCATTGCCAGCGCGACCGACAGTCAGCGGCATCGTCTCGGGGACGACCCGAAGATCAGCAGCAAGCAGCGATGGCTTAGTCACGACAGACGAGGTCGTCGCGTGATGTGATTAGTGCGACATGCCGAGGACAGCAAGCGCCGTGAGCACACTCGTTCGACGATAGCAAACGGGCCACCGGGCCTTAGTAAAGAAGCCACACTCTGGAGCCGGCACTTCGCCGCAGGGTGACCATGTGGCGATCTGCTATCCTTCTTACCCACACGTACATGACGCCACGTTCTTCAAGAGCAAGTGACACACAAAATCGCCTCCTGGTCACGCTGCTTCGCCATAGTCTTGTCGAGAAATCATGTGATATCGAGTGTCAATAGAGAGAGGCAACGGTGATTATGAGTTGCGGAAAAATATTTTAAGTGAACTTTCACACCTTTTTATGGGTTGGGTAAATAAAAACATTACGAAAGTTTTTAATAACATTAGCAAAACTCTATTTTTTATTTATCGAAAACATTATTTCAATTTGTAGTGAGGTACTATGGAATAGATGAGGTTATGAAAGGGAAGAGATTATGTAAAGAATAATAATGATTAATTTCGAATACGGTGTATTACATTATTAACAAAATTATACATAAAAAATTTCATTTTATTTGTAGAATGTGTTTCTTAATGATGAGTTTAAAGAAATAATAAAAAATTTGAACATTTGGGATTTTTGTTATACAATTAAAATTGGAAAATTTCTTAAATGGGCCCAAAGTTACTTGTTATATATTTCAATAGCTGTGGAAAGGGAAAAGCTACCGATGAAATCTACTTGGTTCGAACCGCAGGTTTTTGCGTTTAGATTTCCTCATCCATCGTGTACGTGTCGGATGGCTAGGGTTCTGGGCTACTTCAATAAACACTCTTTCTCTATTTAAATTAAAACTTTTATTTGGAATATGGCTTCTGATTTCTCATTATGTTGAGCGTAACGTTGAACGTCCGTCGCAGTCGGCGTTCGGCATGGGAGAGAGAAATCGGCGGCGTTTAGAACGTTGCGGTTGCTACAATGCATGCTCTCGAAGCCCGCATGTTTCTTACACTCCCTCCCTTCGAGGGTTAATCTTAATTTTTAAGTATTCACAACTTCAATACTCTGCGTTGGAGTTATCTCTGAAAGAAACAAAATACACATCTATGTATATGAACATCTGATTTTATATTTATTGTATGTATTAGTGTATAGTGTTACTTCTCTGAATTTTAAAATACTCTGAATTCATTATTTTGTCTCTTAAATATTTGTGCGTATCAAATGGAAGTGGTTTAGTCATTATATCTGCTTCATTTTCTTTAGTAAAAACCCATCTAACTGTTACTTTTCCTTCTAGAACACTGATTTGATATAGTCACCATAGTGACTGCCATATGACTTTTCTAAAATTTCTAAATTTCTTGTGATTGATTGTCGATTATCATCGAAGTTTTTGTGTTTGTGGCTGCCATCCATCTTAGGGCAATCACCAGCTCATTTATTGTCGCACCAAATTGTTACTGGATACCTAGTTTTATCTGTTATGTCTCTGATAGCTTTATCTAGCGATACAAGTTCTTGACATGCTTCGCTAATGGCAAGATACTCTGCTTGGCAAGTTGAAAGTATCACATACATCTGTTTATGACTTCTCCAATAATTTGGATCACCAAATAATTTTATTACATAGCCACCTGTGGAAGATGAATCTGAACAATCAGTGAAGCTTGCATCTCTTATAGCTGTTAGATTTTCTTCATTGGCTCTGTATGTCAACCCTACTGAAAATTCCACGTGAGAATTTCGACCATTTTCTCATGTGCAAATCACGTGAGAGCTCACATACAAATCACGTGAAATATGGAAAAATGGCTTGAAAAAATTATATTAAAATTACTTTTTGAGGTTATTTACGGACATAGAACCTATACACATTTTATAATTTAAGTATCACACATAATATTATACATGAGAAATATTAAATTTAGAAATTAAAAAAT
>JAWWEQ010051163.1:0-10508 GCA_035583055.1 Torymus tubicola | reverse complement strand
TCACCTTCCGCTACTGTACATATAAACAAAGTAGTGGGGGTCATATATGTATGTATGTAGCACAGCTAATACATCAGCATACAGTCAAGATTATATATATTTACTATACTATTCAACACGAATAAAACACGACAAGTAAAAGAATTATCGTTTATTAAATAAATAAAGGCACTCACATAAGTACAACTCGCAACTAATGCGCGAGCGCGGGGAATCCGCGCGAGCTACACTGAGCGGTAGAGAGAGAGAGAGAGAGAGAGAGAGAGAGAGAGAGAGAGAGAAGACACTTACACGTCGGTGATCGCTCTCGGCTCGACGACGACGTAAGTCGCTAACAACTGGCATAATTCGCTTGTCCCGGGCGTAGCCGGAACGCACGATGCACACTGAGTATACACACACAGCGTCGCACGCACTACAATCCTTTTGCGCACACTATAGCAGTAATCGCAACGAAGCGCGCGCGGGTACAATATCAAAAAGTGCGTAAGGCTCTCTCTATTCTCGGTCAAGGCCAGACCTAAACTAACTGTCTCTCTGCGGGCAATACTCGCGACGGTGCCGTCTCTCTGTTTTTCTCTCTCTCTGTCTCTCTCGCTCTTCTAGTGGCTCGACTTCCCTCTCGCTGTCCGCACCTGTAACAACTTGTAAACATTAGAATATAGGTGGAATACAAAAATACAGGCGACGAAAGAGAGAGTTTGATGGAGAAATACTGGCTGCCGGTGAGCGTGCCAGCTCGATCCTGCTCTCTTTCTTTAGTCGACATGCAAGGAACCGATTTCGTTATTAAGAGGGAGAAAAGAGTAAGTAACCAAGGAGGGGGCAACGCAACGACGAGGGAGAAGGAAATTAGTTGCTCAGAAATAACTCTTATATAATATGATTACGATTCTAGCGGTTAGTCGCACGA
This sequence comes from Torymus tubicola, assembly GCA_035583055.1. Lineage (NCBI taxonomy): Eukaryota > Metazoa > Arthropoda > Insecta > Hymenoptera > Torymidae > Torymus > Torymus tubicola. Next base: position 9,595 of record JAWWEQ010051163.1, on the reverse strand, counting down.
GTCGTCGCTCTCGTACGCCGAGGAGATATGCACTGAGGTGCGTTGACGTCTACGATTTTCTTCGAGTCGATTGGTCGCCCACGGCGCACAGTCGTACAACGCGTAAAAAAAATGGCCAATATTCTTGCTTGCCTCGAAATTTGAGTAAAAAGATAAGGTTAAAGGAGAAAAAGGTTACTTTCACACCCTATATTATATCTGCGTTCCCCACAGTATGGTCCGAATTGATATATTTTTGTATAGCGATGAATATATACGGTAATTATATATAAATCATATTTTCGGGCAAAATCATTTTATTTTTCGATGAATACGGTACGGAAAAAATTTATTTTATGTATCCATATTTATATATGGTTATATAATATGGTAATATACATGATGTAATATGCGCACACGCACACACGCATACAGTCAAATTCGATTTATATATGATTATATATGAAGGTTTATATATAATTATGTATAAACTTTTTCAAAATTCGAATTTTTAAAGATAGGATTTCTACATGTTATAGCACTCATCTACACAAATTAATACAAGCAGCAACAAATACACACATAGAAGCGCACATCCACATATGTATGGGGTGTTCTCTGGAGAATCGAGAGGTCAAAATTATTTTTCTTTTAAAATCACCTAAATCGCTTCGTAACCATCCCATATGTTACCCTGAATTTTCTGCATTTCTGCATTTTTGACCGATTTTCATTAATTTATAACTCCTCGGGGAAACATTTTCACGGTAAACACAGAAGACCTTTTTTTGTAACATTTTCTCAGTTTTTCAATAAAAATATTTTCAAATCTGTATGTGTACACTGTCATTCACATACCTCCAAATGAAACATTGAAATTCACACAGAAAAAACCGAGGGATTTATACAGATACTTTGTACAATAAAAAGGTATCTTTGAGGAATATTTCTGTGGCGATACCGATGATCGGTTTTTTTTCTGTGTGAATTTCAATGTTTCATTTGGAGGTACACTGTTAGAAAATTTCCATATATATAGATATACTGTGTTTACATATTGAGTTTCCAAATGTGTACATTGTATATCTATATATATGGAAGTTTTCTTACAGTGTATGTGAATGACAGTGTACACATACAGCTTTAATTTGAGATGACAATCGTTAAAATTGGTCGATTCTATGCAAAGCCACATGAATTTGAAAAGGCGAAAATTGACACATTTACGTCATTTTTTGCAATTTTTAAATCCACCTAGCTTTGCACAGAATCGAACGATTTCAACGATTCTCATCTCAAATTAAAGCTCTAGTCTTCAACTTTAATCACTTCTGTGTGGAATTTGGTTTAGCCTCTTCAATAGTTTGCTGTTAGTTAATCATCAATGATTACTTTTCGTCCATTTTTTCCGTGCAAAATTTCCATAAGAAAAATTGATTTCGTTGATTAGAAAGTTTGGTAAACGATGTTTTCACGTGTATTTTCATCTTGGCGGATACCCAAAGAACTGAAAAAATCTGGTGTAGTCCGCGGATTTACACATATAAACCTTTATATATAATCATATATAAATCGAATTTAACTGTATGCATGTGTGCACGTATTAATTGCAATATATAATTACGTATAATTTATATATAATCATATATTACTTTTTTAGACCAAAGTTAAATAGTAATATAATAAATATGGATACATAAAATAGATTTTTTCCGTACCGTATTCATTGAAAAATAAAATGATTTTGCCCGTAAATATGATTTGTATATAATTTCCGTATATATTCATCGCTATACAAAGATAAATCAATTCGGATCACACCGAGGGAAACGCAGACATAATATAGGGTGTGAAAGTAATCTTTTTGTCCTTCAACCTTATCTTGTTACTTAAATTTCGAGGCAAGCAAGAATATTGGCCGTTTTTTTGCGCGTTAGACCACTGTGCAGCGTCTCCGTGGAGGCATAGAAGTGTCGCTGGTACTGGGTTGCGTCAGTCGCTTGTCAGCGACGTTCTCCTGGGGCCTGCCAACTACCTGCGTAGTTCGCTTCACCACCCAATGCGTCTTTCGCGTTCTCCCACGCTTACGCGGCCGAGTTCCTGCCTCTGGCGTTTCGCTAATCACGCTACGACCCGCGAGGGTGATTTGCGATGTCTCGCTAGTCTCTGGCTCGTCAGCTGCTGCGCGTTCGCCTCCGGGATCCTTCTGTTCCTCGTAGAAAGGTTTAAGGTCCTCAACGTGCACCTTTCCAACTGGCTGACCGTTTAAATCCTCTAGCTCGTACACATTCGATCCAATTTACGCCGAAATTAAGTACGGGCCAGAGAATTTAGGGGCTAACTTTGCGGCTATACCCTGCACGGCGGAAGAAAGTACGCGGTTTCGCTTTAAGACTTTGTCACCAACATCAAAGTTAACCTCGCGACGAGACGCATTGTAATAGCGTGCTTGTCGCTGTTGCGCAGTCAAAGAATTATCTGCTACTATCTGTTGCACATTGGGCAACTTTTCGAAGCGGTTTCTCCAGCGTTCGACCTCCGTAGCCTCGGCAAGGTCTTCAGCTGCGCGCTGGACTTGAACCCGTAGATTTTTGCACGGCTGTGTTGTAGGCGTACATCAGCTCTGGGACGTATAAATCCCAATCACGGTGGTTATCCTCGAGGAAGGAGGTGATCATCGTCTTGATCGTGCGATTCACTCGCTCCACGGGATTTGCCTGCGCGTGATACGGCGGAATCGTGGTATGCGATACGCCTCGTTCTTCTAAGAACTTATCTAGCGCTTTGTTTTTGAATTCCACCCCGTTATCGGAGTGAAATGCCTCGGGCGGACCAAAGCGTAGAAACACTCGCTCATTCAGTTCCTTGCGGATCGTTTGTGCATTCGCTTTTCGAATGGGTACGCACTCGATTCACCGAGTGAATAAGTCCATGAAAGTAAGTAAATATTCATGGCCTCGAGGTGATCTAGGCAAGGGGCCCATAATGCCTCCTGCCACAGTCTGCCAAGGTCGTGCGGCACGGCGCTTGTCCATCAGCCCAGCTCGTGCAGTTTGTAGCACTTTGCACTGTTGGCAAGTCAAGCAGTTGCGCATGAAATTAGCGGCCTCTTTGCGCATGGACGGCCAATAATAGTATAGCGATAAACGCGCAAGCGTCTTCGCACGGCCCAAATGTCCAGCGGTTGGCTCCGAGTGGCTTTCTAATAAAGCCCTCTCGCGCTTTTCTGCTGGTAAGACTAATTTCCAGGCGTCTTCGTCCTCCATTAAATCCTCAAGTTTCGGGTTAGGATGGTAGCTGTATAGACGCCCGTGGACTACTTTCCACTGCGGGTAATCCAAGGGGTTTTGGACAACCATTGCGAACATTAACTGGTACCAAGCGTCGCTCGTGTCCTCAGTAGCGTCGATCGCGGCTAGTTCGGGTACGTCTTCGTCCACGAACATGCGGGACAGCGCGTCTGGAACATAGTTCATCGAACCCTTACGATGCTCAACATCGTAATCATATGCTTGCATTTCAAGCGCCCACCGTACTAAGCATCCGGTGGGGTTATGCAAATTGCACAGCCACTTCAAACTGTTGTGGTCGGTTATCACATTAAAGTGATAGCCTTCGACGTATGCACGAAACTTGCGAATAGCCCATAAGGCTGCGAGGCATTCTCGTTCCGTCACGGAGTAATTCCGTTCTGCCGCTGTCATTGTACGGCTTGCGAAGCATAATACTCGCTCTTCGCCGTCAATAGTTTGCGTGAGTACCGCTCGAAGGCCAGTATCACTCGCGTCTGTTTGAATCACGAACTGGTGTTCAAATGACGGCCGGTGTAATACCGGTGCTGACGCGATTAGCGCTTTAATTTGTGCCAAAGCCGACTGCTCCGCTTCACGCCACTCATAAGCAACTCCGTGCTTGGTTAAGCGAGTAAGCGGCTCTGCGATGTCGCGAAGTCGGGCAAAAACTTGCGATACCACGACGCCATGCCTAGGAATCTTCTCAACTGTTTGAGATTCTTTGGTGCCGGGTATTCCAAGATAGGCGCGATTTTGTCTGAGTCAGGCTTAAAGCCGTCTCGGTTGCCTAATACTCCGTATGGCATTCGAGTAAATTTGAAGAGGCCCATTCTTGGAACGGTAAAAGTGGTGAGGGCTTGCGCTTCTTTCCGCAACGGAATCTGGTGATACGCGCTACTCAGATCAGTTCTCGAGATGTAGCGCGCATGTTGAAGCTTGCGTAATATCGCATCCATATGCGGTAGCGGGTACGCACTGGCTTTTGTTATCGCATTCAACTTGCGATAATCGATGCAGAATCGATAAGTGCGATTCGCTTTCCGTTGCATAAAAACTAGGCTCGACGACTCGCTAGATGAGCGAACAATAATGCCCGCTTCGAGCATCTCATGCACTTGCCGATGCATTTCTTCCTCGAGCTTTTTCGAGACAGGATAATACCTCTGCTTGATTGGCTTGGAACTGGTCACTTCAATTTTGTGCTCAGCCCAGCTAGTACATCCTAGCGATTGGCCGCTCGTAGGCAACAGTTGGTCGAGTAATTCTTGCAACTGCTGCCACTGGACGTCATCGACGTCAGCGAGGCCCACTGAAGCGAGTTGAATTGCTCTCGCTTCGTCGTGCGATAACGTTGACAATTCTAACGGAATTTGCTCGTCAACGCCTTCAATGCTTAGCGTTGATTCGCGTGGCCGCAGAATTGCGTTGAATTTACGCATGAAATCAGCGCCCAGCAGAAAATCTGCGTCTATTTCTTCTAGAATTACGACGTCTAAGTAATGACGTACGCCAGCTACGTCAAAAGGCAGATCTACTTGGCCAAGGACTGATACTGTCCGGCCATTTGCAAGTCGTGCTTCTACACGCCGGTGCGGAGTAATTGTTCTGCCGCACTCGGAGGCAATTTGCAAGCCAATTGGGCCCACGGCGGTGCATGACGGCCTGAGTCGTGTAGTGCTCGTAGCCGGAATCCGCCAATTCCCACTGGTAAATACCATCGTGAATGCTCCGACGTGTTCGGAGGATTCAAATTTCCTTCCGAGTCAGATGGGGTGGTAGCGGCGAGCGCGAATGGCTCACCTTAAGCGCAGGGCGTAGAGGCCTTCTCGATTGCTGGGGAAGCAGTAGTGGCCTTATCTACCCGCCCCCGCGACCTTTTCCCGAACACTCCGGGCAAGTTGGCTTAATGTAGCCTGGCGAGCTACATCCCCAGCATCTTACATGCTCTTTCGGTCCTGGTGACTTGTGGCGGTTCTTGTCGCTACTGGGAGTTGGAGCCGTATATGTGGCGTCTCCCTTTTCACCTGATGGGGCGTTTTTTCGCTTCTCGGAGGGTCGCCGAGTATTTTTGCGATACGCTCCTGTGTTTCGCGTTGAACCCGCGTCGCGCGGCGATGAATTCGACGCCTGCTCGGGGTTCAAAGCGAATTTCGTAAGCTTTTCGTCGAGCAACCGACTAATCAGCGACTCGAGCGCTTGCGGAGACTGGTCCGCTCTCGCCGCTAAACTGGGTTTTTCAGCGTTGACTTCGCTTTTTGCCTCGTTAGATAATGACGTCGCGCCTTCGGCCATTGCAGCGAGGCTACTGCCTTTATTCCGCTGCTGTAGCGGCTTCGCGGATTTTGGCCCTTTATAGGCGACGTCTGGTAACAGAGTGTCGCCCGGACTTGGAGGCAGTTTATAATTTCGCTCCGCCTCTAGCAGAGCCTCTGCGTCTCGCGCGAGTTCCATGAGAGTGTCTATATCAGTCACTCTCTTTCGCGGCACCATACGCTGTAGCGCGGGGAGCATATTCCTATAAATATGTTCGAGTTGCCTGTCATCTTCCCACGGCTCCTCGAACTTGCTCAGGATGGCAAGGAGGCAGATTATATAATCTCGTACGGGCTTCTCCTTGCCCTGGGTGCGCGCTTGCGCTTCGCTGACAAGTCATTGCTGGAATCGCTTGTCTACTCCGTAGCAACGACGTGCTGCGACGCAAAAATCTTCCCAAGTTTGCCAGTTTTTGCGGGCTTGGTGGCACCAATACCGCGCTACGCCGGACGTAAGTTCGTACATAGCGTTTAGCAGATCTTTGTGTGCGATACGCGCGAGTGAACGACTCTCGCTAACTCGTTGGATGAATTCTTCTATATTGCTTCCTTTTTCGCTGGAGAATTGGAGTTTCCATTAGCGCACAGTTCTACCGACGTCTAGGTTCATAGATTGTTGTAGCGTGGTTCCCTCGCTCGAGTATCTACTTCTCAAGTTACTCGGGAGACTCCCCCTTCCTCAAGACTCGTGCTGATTATCTGCGAGAGTCTCAGGTGTTGGCAGGGGACCACGCCATCAATTCGACCATCTGGTATTGCAGATTCTGCATTTCTTGATCGTATTCTCTTGCGATCGATTGAATTTTCGCCATTTCGCACGCTACTGCTCTTGGCATTGTGTACGTTTTGCCGTCGGTGAATGTGCATTTTACCAAGTCGTCTGGCGATGTCGTTTGTCGCGTCGTGAAAACTGACTGCAGCATGGTGTGCATAGTATGCCTGCTCGCTGTTTTTACCGTTGTAACGCACGGCGTTGTTGTCGTGGTTATGGTATTTATCCGCGTTGTAAGAGGTGGCGGGAATCTACCTTCCGCCAGTGCTCGTCCGAGGTTTATGGCTTCACGAATATCTTGGGTGTCGCGAGCTTCTTCTTATGTCGAGGAGGTCGTAACTGCTGGCGCGATCGCGTTGCTTTGGACGTCTGTAAGTGACATGTCCACTGGCTGCGGAAGTGTTTGCGCATGTGTGAGCGGCGTTGAGGAATGTCGCTCTCTTGCGCCGTATATGCGTGCTGTTGCGTCTCGCCTTGCCGTCATTTCTGCCATGGTACGTTCACTGAATGGCAAGTTTTGTATCAGGGCTGTTAATTTTCCGTATCGGCGATTAAAAGTGTCCACGTTGTCTTCATCCTTTTCAGTTCGCACGAAGTCTTCAGCCGTATAGTCACCGCGCAATCGCCTATATAGCCTATCTGCTTTCGCAAACTGCGTACCGCTTTTGATCAGCTCTAGTTTTTCGAGCGCTTCGTCCAAGGGCTCCCCGGACAGGTTCATTATCCAACTTTGGATTTCCATTCCCATGGTTTGTCGAACGTGATGTCCAAGATTGTCATTTTGCTGTTCGCCAGATCGCTGATGCGTTTCGCCAAGAAATTCGGATAAAAGAATAATCAATAGCTTAATCGCCTTTGGGAATTTTAAGCGTATTTTGCGTTAATCGCTAGTCAATTCGTGTTTTGAATTTGATTTACTTAAATTTTCCCTTTAAATATTAGGAAAGTTAAATACAAAAAAAAATTAGGATGTTGCTGCTTCCAGTTGCTCGATATAAGTTAATTAGGCAATTAAAGTGAGTTAAAAAAAGAATAGAAATATAATTTAATATTTTTAAGTACTACGAGTGTTTTAATTAACAATTTAAGTAGGGGAAATTTTTAAATAAATAAAATAAATAAAAGCTATAAATAAATTGAGTTATAAAATATTTTATTGTTATTAATAGCTAATTTTGCACCTGGAAGAGTATATCTATCTTAAAATTCCAAAGGTATTTTCCTAATTGTTTATTGAAGGCTTAATAATTGTTATAATTTAATGAGTTTAAATAAATTTTGATGTCTCCGAATTTCTTGTTGTTCGGTAATGCGTCTTCGCTATTTGACGTAACCAAACCGACGGGAAAATATGTCAATTATGGGTATTTATCATTAATTTTGCATCGTCGCTATATTATTTATAATAAATTTAGTATTTATTTATTAAATCCTATTTAAATAATTTTAGGGGGAATTTAATAAATTTTTCAAATAATATAATATAAATAATGTATATAATATATATTTAAATAATATAGTATATTAAATAATATCGTAAAATAGCAATTATTTTATTGTTCGTTTCCCCTAAGTCACAATAATTTTGGCTTCGCTAACTTGTTATAATCTTACTGATTATTTTGAAACGCTGGAAGAAAAACAAACGGGGGAAATTAAATTCGCAGCCTATCTAACTATAAGTGACTATACGCTCGCGCGTTATTCGTCGTCGGGATACGAATTCCCGCGCGATCAGCTGTTAGGTGTTGTCCACGCTGAAATCTGCTATAGCGAAATCGCATATACTTTCTAGATAGAAAAATGTAAACAAAATTAAGTAAAAAGGGTTTAATTAATTTTAATTGAATTTTTAGATACCTGAATTTAAAAAAAAAATTCGTCGCTTACTGCGAATGCACTTTTAATAATTATTTAATAAATAAATAATATATATTGCGATTTCGCTATTTATTTGTCACGCGCCAATGCGTGATATATTTATGCGCGTATAATGTAGCGCTGAATCGGCGTATTCGCCGCGCAAAGATATATTCTAATTTCGAATATAATATTCGAAATGTTTCTCTTTCTAACACACGGTGTAAAATTTCGTATGTTAGAAAGGCGCACTTTGTTTACTTTCTGCGCAGCTCGAGCTCTATGTCGGTGCGCAACGTAAGCAATGTTCTCGCTTGTCGATATCATGTATTATAGCGAACTCGCATGTGTTAACCACTGTAATAAATTATCACAAACAACAACAAAAAATTTTGAAAATAAAAAATATTTTATTCGATTGTTACTTAATAATAAAAAATAATTTTATTATTTAATAGTTATTATGTAAAATTAATAGTTGTAATTAATGCGATGTCGCTATACTGCACTTTGCTTTCCCGCGCAGTTTAATTAAAATATAATGTTCGCAGTACGGAAAAATATTTTAGTTACGAATATAATATTCGAACTATTTTCCTTTTCCAATACACAGTACAAAATTAAGTGTGTTAGAAATGTGCGCAATGTTTACGTTTGGCGCGGCCCGAGTTCTGTATCGGCGCGCGACGTAAATAATGCCTACTGCACTTGCCATCGAAGAAATATTCGACGGTGGCATTGACCGGTTGTTTTGCGTGCTCGCTATATTGCCTAGAGTGTGATGATGCTTAATGCATCCACTCTACTAGTGTTAGGTTACGCTCGCACTACAATCCTTTTGCGCATACTATAGCGGTAATCCCAACGAAGCACGCGCGGGTATTGCATTTAATTTGTACTTTACAATATCAAAAAGTGCGTAAAGCTCTCTCTATTCTCGGTCAAGGCCAGACCTATACTAACTCTCTCTCTCTGCGCGCAATACTCGCGACGGTGCTGTCTCTCTGTTTCTCTCTCTCTCTCTCTCTCTCTGTTTCTCTCTCTCTCTCTCTCTCTGTCTCTGTCTCTCTCGCTGTTCCACTGACTCGAGTTCCCTCTCGCTCTCCGCACCTATAACAACTTGTAAACATTAGAATATAGGTGGAATACAAAAATACAGGCGACGGAAGAGAGAGTTTGACGGAGAAATACTCGTCCGTCGTAATACATGTAGTATTTAATCAAAGTATAAACAATTTTACATACTTACATCATCTCTAATCATCTCTAATTCATGATAAACCACATTGTTTCTATACATTCTCTCTACATTATACTATACAATTTCAAATAACCCGATTTTACGTATATTATATTGCATAAATTAAACATATGTAAAT
>JAWWEQ010051162.1:0-10511 GCA_035583055.1 Torymus tubicola | reverse complement strand
GATATTACTATAGAAATCTAGTAAATTTTATAAATCAGGATAGTAAAATTTAAAAACTCATCAAAATTACCATCTGGTTTGTAAAAAATCTAAATTGTCCGTCTGTGGCTGCGATCCCTACACAAGATGGTAATTTTTACAGAAACTTATTATAATTTTTACACTAATATTTTCTCCGTATAAGTATTACAATTATCTTCTAATTTTCATTTCTTCACTATCAAATTAGATGCATTCTTTAAAGATTGGTTTTTATTATTTTGTTTAGTATCATTTTTATTTATAATTAATTTAAATGTTTCATTTAAATCGATTACTCTGATTTTTTTGTTGATCGTTCCTTTATATCCTTATTCGTCAAATTTGTCTTATTTGAAACTAATAGATTTGAATCAATAGTGCGTGAAGATACTGTAAGTTGAAGTGGTTCGTCTAATTCAATAACACGTTGATTCATACTTTTTCTCTTTGAATTAGGTTCGTCAGCTTTCTATCGAAAAGGTTTATTTCTCTCATTCATATTGATAGAAAATCAAGATTGGAAGACAAATTACAATAATAAATTACAAATAGAACTATATATGAGCAATGGAAAATTTCTAGGGATTAATGTAGGATTTATAATAACAACAAATAATATAAAATAATAATTTAATGTCACTTTTTTATTTGTAAATATAGAAACGCTAATTCATAAATTTCATATATTTATATAGATTTTATTATTCGTATTATTTGTATTATTCATATTATGATTTGCATAATTTATATTTCAAATTTGTGGGTACGATGAAGTCCAGCGTCACAATGTTAAGCTGAAACAAACAAAAAATATATCATACGATTAAAACAGTAAATATATTAATAGAAGTATAAACAATTATGAAAGAAAATATTAAAAATTATCTTTCCAAGTTTTCATATTTTTTACAATTTAAACATTAAATGGTATCGTAATTAATTAATATGAAATACTACGAAACACTAAATATTTCATAACCTGTCCATCGGATTAGATGTGTATTATACAACAAACATAAATTGTTAAATATACTTTATCATACAATCGTAAAATCGCGTTTTATATCATCTTGGTGAAAGAAAGTAACTATAATAATAATTATTTAAAGCAGTGCCTTATGAATAAGACATTATATACACTGTTAAAAATATTTACATGAAATTTCATGTAAAAGTGCTGGAAGCAAAATTTTATCGCGGTACATGAAATAAAAATGATGTACGTACGTTATTTTTCATTAATTGTGCTTTAAATATTATATATAAATACATTAAATTTCAAGCAATTTCTTGCAGACCGCATTTAATGTATTTTCTTTAATATTCATGTAAAAGGAATTAAATTTAATGCAGGACTGTATAAAATTTCCTGCAATTGAGGCGCCTTACCTTTTAATGTACGTACATGAAATTTAATGAAAAACGTTTGAAATTTCATGTGAAAATGTATTAGATTTAAGGTGACTTTATAGGGGGCTCTTTTAATGTATTTGCTTGAATATTCATGTAACATGAATTAAATTTAAAGCAGGACTGCATAAAATTTCCTGCAATTCACGCGCTTCACTTTTTAATGTAAGTACATGAAATTGAATGCAAAAATGCTTAAAATTTTATGTGAAAATGTATTAGATTTAAGGTGACTTTATAGAGCGCTCTTGTAATGTATTCGATTGAATACTCATGTAACATGAATTAAATTTAAAGTAGGACTGTATAAAATTTCCTGCAATTCACGCGCCTCACCTTTTAATGTACCCACATTACATTTAATGCAAAAATGCTTAAAATTTCATGTAAATATGTATTAAAGGACCCCGCACAAAATGCGAAGGAAAAAATATACAGTCATATCAGCCAAACCGCTGAAAACATATTTTCTTTGAGATGTCTTGAATATAAGTTCCTATCTGCACTAGATCCCAAGTCCTTAGATTACGAGTTACAGACACTTGAAGTAAAAAAATAAGAACTTCTAAATGAAATCTAAAAATTTGAGACCTAGTTTGTATAGAAACTTTTATTCGAGGCACCTCAAAGAATCTATTTCAATCGGTGTTAGCTTAATTGACATGTATATTGTTCCTTCATATGTTGTGCAAAGTTCTTTTTGTTGAATTACATGTAAAAAATGAAATACATAAATTGGTCCAAAATTTTTTTGTACGTTTAACGTCTATTTGTTACGATAAAAATATCTAATTTACATTTTCAAATATTATATATTAAAGTATTTTCATATAAGATATATTAATAGAATGGTCACATATTATATATTAAGTATATAATCACTATTTTTAAGTGTTACACACTACTGCATAGTCTAATAATCGTCATCAATTTGCGATTGCTGTATCATAAGATGTTACTCTTCTTTTCTTATAATTAGTACCCTCTTTTGACGGAGGATTGATTTTTAAAAATAATCTGAAAAAAAAATAAAATTCATAAATGACGGCTTCGAACTTTTCTCCTCGCAGCCAAGGAACTGATAATTGTGAATTATACATACCTTTGGATAAATTCCATAGTTTTCGCTACTTATTTATGGTATGCCAATCCAAATACAAAAAAACTTAGAAAATGTATTAGTACTCCTTCAAGAGGATTAGCGGATTGAATGATAAAAATTTTCTGCTTTATCATCGTACAACGAATCTCCTACAAACAATATTTTTGAATAAAATTGATGTTTAGTATTAAATTACACATTTTTTATTTTTGTCTTACCTTTAATTACAATCACTGGGTATACCATTTCTTTTTGACCATCCCCTTCGTCGCCCTGCTTACCATCATAAAAAATAGAAAAAATATCAAATTACTTAATTGTAAGTAAGGAATTTATTAAATATTAGATCCAATATTAGATCCAAGTTAACTAAAATTGCAATCTTACCTGAGTTATTTTAAAAAGAAAGTTATCGTCTTCTTTGAAATACTGTACAAGTAACTTCAAAACCATCAAGTATTTTGGTATTCGGTCTTTTCGTACAATACTGACTGATTTGGCTTCATTTATTAAAGTATCACGTTGATCTTGAATTTTCTTTTCATGCTTCAACGAATTTAAATACTGGCCTGTAATTTTAACTCTTTTATCTAAACTTTCTGTCCATACATCGACAAGGTTTTTATCCATTAAATGGTTACTATGAGCTATAAAGTGTTCTTTTATTTGAATGAATGGCCAATTTTCTATAAGTGATCCAATATCTAAATTAGGATCATTTATGGTTGCTCTTAATGTAGGATATGTCTTCATCATCAAGTTATTGATATTATTATCATTTTGATTTGAAGAAAAGAGTTCAATTAGTTGCCGTCTTGAAGCATCCTGTGCTTCGCTTGTTTCATCTTCTGTTAAAAGTGGAGCATAATTTATACATCCGTATGTGTCTTGTTTTTTCCTCAAACTTTTTTCTCTCAAACGCTGTTCTTCAGCCTCGTCATCGCTGTCCTTATCACTTTGTGATTCGCGTCGTTTTCTTTTCTGGTTTGATATATCATTTTTCTTCTTCCTATACAATACTGCATTGTATACTTTCAAAAAAAGAAGAAGTTCCATCGTCCCATGTCTCATTCTGATTGATTGAGTTAGAAAATGATTTTGGAAATTTCTGGCATACTTTTTCAGCAATATTTTTTATGTCACCTCGTTTGGTACGTTTTAGGCCATTCAACAGATAGTCTACTATTACTGAAGTGATTGCTGTTTTATCTGATGGTGTAAGTTGCTTTTCTTCCTGACATTTTTGTAATATAGTAGATGGTATCTTGTTCCATACGATGTCTAAATTTGTTACTTGAGACGTAGTTGACGAGGTACTTGGCGCAGCATTCAGTTCTAAAAGAAATTGCAAAAATATTTATTAACGCAAATCTATTCATTAATTATATTCAAAGTATCTTAAATCTACTTAAGCTTTTTAAACTTAAAAATAAATTACCATTTGACAATACTGTTTTGTCGACGTTTACAAGGTTTTCATTATCATTGCTAGTTTTACTTGAATTAGAATTAGTGTTTGTTAAGTTCTTATCATTCTCATCAGCTTCACTAAACTCAGGATCTATTAACGATAAAGTAAGTGGCTCTTTTATCATAGATACGTATTCTATGAGTACTTCGTCGTCATCAATTGCAGTATTATCATCCGCTAGGACCAACTGGAAATATATCCAATAAAATATCATTATTTTATATATTAAAAAGCATTTTCTTTTTTTTCTTAATTTTTATTTACATCATATCATAACTAAAAAAAACCTTATAATCTTTTTCTTCGGAAAGTTTCAGTTTTTCTTTCCCTTTGGTTATAATATCTTGTATATCATCAGCTTTAATAATAAATTTATCTTTTCCAGAAGATGACTGTATCTTGAATAATGACATTTTCCTCTGTAATAAAACAAAATATTAAAATGTATAACCAGAATTGTTAACACAGTATCCCGAAATAGTAAATTTGGATACAAGTGCCTAAAATTGATTCTTTGATGAGTGTGAGTTTATCGTACGTGTGAGAATCTACAAGAGTTGGGCATCAATTTGCGTATGTGTATTGATTGAAATTTTTGGATATAGTAGGTGTAAAAAGCATTTCAAAATTGTATTAAATGCTTAAAATACCATTTTACACGTACTATATTAATAATAGCGTTAACGCAATTGATAAATTTTGAAATGCCATTTACACATACGTGCCATAAGCAGTCCTTTATCGCACCGCGAGGTTAGCGCATGAGCGTAGCGAGTGTAATAAACACGGTGCAACAATGTATTACTTCTTAGGTCATGGACAAAAAAATATTATGTCGTAGAAAAAAATATTTAAAAGCAACACGGAACCAAAGTAATTTTTTTAAGCTATTATACTAATCAATTTTCATAGAAACGATAAAAAGTACAATAAAAGTACAAAACTGCGGAGAATAAGAAAATTTTTATGATAAAAACAAGGAACAAAAAAGCAAAGTGTCTATTACAATTAAAATTTACAAAAAGTATGAATATATATAGATGGGAAAAACCATAAGCCATGAATTTGATATCCTCTTCATCAAATCCTTTTTTAGAAAAATGATGATAGAAACATGAATAAAAAAGCTTGCGATCGGTTGACATTAACCAGAGTTTTATCTTAAGGCCTTACCTAATAAGTAGTCTGGTACAACAATCACAACCATATAGACGTATACTCAAGTGCATTAGATATACATAAAATAATTAACCTTCCGAAATACACACACACATTACAGCTTATTTCAATTTTATCCTACTTTAAAAGAATGATGGCTATGTCATGAAGCCACTTTATTCGTAATGTGGTGCGAATTTCTTTTGGTTAATGGTTTGATTAAAAATTACGGAATCCAAAGCGCGTTTATAGAAGACTAATATCTTCAGATATTATATATATGTTTTGAACAGAAATGAATGAAAAAAATCAAGTATACTGTTATATTTTTTGATTAATTAAAAACTTTAATTTTGTTTTGTAATGAATAACGCGGTTATATTAGTACAATAATCATGCCTTACCCGATCAAATTTTACTTACATTTCTGTACATAAATTTGCGCATATACTCATTTTCTAATATTTCATACAAATTGTAAATCCTTTCTTCATTAAAAAAAAAGAAAGACATATTTTTCAAAAAATTATTTGATGGCGATAAACCTTTTGATTGAAAGCAAGAATGTCACCTTGCTTATATGTTGTACCTTTTTTGATTACTTTATTACATTGTTTGATGTATCTAGTAGGTAATTCAGAGCCTTTAATGCATTCCTGTATTTCTGCATTATTTAGTTGTACTTGACAATCACTGACTTCATATACTGTTGTTTCTATCCTTATATCTGATTCAAGGCAAGTATTAGACATTGAAGTAGTTCATGCTTTTCACTAAGTGATTTGAGCAAATTAATAAAGTTAAGGATATGTCTAACTACTCTTTTAAAGTAGCGATGCTTACTCTCATATCGCAACGTCCATACTTTTATCAAAGGCCCAAATTGCGTAATCAAGTAACAATAGTGAGTGAGAAAATGATGTTTACGGCGCAAATTTTCACCAGGAAATAACATTTTTCTCATTGATAAATACTGAAATATTTGGTTCTGTAAATACCCTAAATATGATTTATGAATTGTTGGAGCACATACAATTTCGACTATCTCACTTAAAAGTAATACGCACATCCATACTTCATTATGCATATCTACAATTTTGTCATTTATTAAAATTGGAAATAGT
The DNA here is from genome assembly GCA_035583055.1 of Torymus tubicola. NCBI lineage: Eukaryota > Metazoa > Arthropoda > Insecta > Hymenoptera > Torymidae > Torymus > Torymus tubicola. The sequence goes on along the minus strand of JAWWEQ010051162.1, from coordinate 4,225 downwards.
CGAAGAAAGTTCCAAATTTGGCACGCACCTCCAGGTATTTTCGTATTATTGGGACTGATAATACATGGCTTGCTTTGATTATCATCTATTGAATATTGGAAATTTGTGATTTTTTTATTAAGATTGTCTAATGTAAACAATTATTCTGTATAAAATATTCTATGTACAAAAGAAGATCATAAGCTACTATTCCTTCGAACAAGTCATGACCTAAACAAGGTCGTAATTCAGGCATACAAACATGATAGTGAGACAGTTTATTGAAAACAGAATCAAATTTTATACCTGCACATTCATTTCCCGTTCGATCTAAAGCTTCTGTATAAGAAGTAATTGTTCTTAATTCGTAAAATTGGCATTCACCCTCATCCGAGTGGAATTCATCCCTGATGACTTTACAAAATCTACAAAAATATTTTGATTTGCTGAAGTTTTCATTAAAACCACCTAAGCCATGACTTCCTAGATTATCTCCAGTTATAAAAACTAACGAACCTTTAATAGATCTTCCATTCATATTTATGCCTTCTGATTCTAAGATTTTTAAATCTTCTACAAGTTTTCCATAAACTACATTGTGCTTGAAGTCTTTTTCTTTCACGAGAGCTACAAGTTTAATGGTATTTACATGACTGCGAAAAACATCTGGTATATTACCTAAGTTCATATAAATTGCTAATATTTTATGTTTTTTTTTAACTGCACCTATCGGGTTAACTACTTCGAATGAATCTTGATAAAGAATAATTTGTAATGCTTCAACATTATTCTTGAAAAAATTATTGTTTTTGAAAACTTCTCCATCAGTAAAATCTTTAAAATAATCTTCATTCGGCGCAGCTGCTCTCAAATTAAACACGTTTTCAAGAGATTTATCTTTAAAGACACCTTTCAAAGTATCTAGTATTGGAACATACGCAAATGAAGTTTTATTTTCTTTATTAATAACGACAAATATTGGTTGAACATAATAAAACTTTTTTTATAAAATTGTTTTCTTTTATAGTTTGTTGGTATAATATCATGACTTGCAATCCAAGGGTCAGTACTAAAAATCGCGTTAATAATATCATCCGTTTTATTGGAATCAAAATTTTCTATATCAATAAACGAGCTTTTAGATTTTCTTTAATTTTATCTTGGCCTTGATGATGAATCATGTTTATTTCTTCAACAATATATTGAATAGTGGAAGCTGGAATTAATAATTCACTTTTTAACTTTAAGTAGAATTGAACGATATTTTTAATGAACAAATTTGCTTCACTATCAGTTTCGTCTTGAATATTTAGAGATTCTTGCAAATCTATTTCTGGCCCTGTTGATGAATCATCGACACACTCTTCAATTTCAAAATTAAGTTCAATAGCATTATAATCTAAGTCATGAATTGAACTGTTTTGTGCGTGGTATTTTGATAAATGACCAGTAAAAGAAGAAACGACAGAATAAGCCCGATTACATTCTCGATACGGACATATGACTTCTTAGCCATTTTTTATGTGCGTTTTGAAGTGTTTTACCAATAGATTGAAACTATCTACTTCTTTTCTACTTGTGTTGATTGTGCATACAAATTTCGCTCTATAATCAGCAGGGAATCCGGTGTAAGAAACTTTCTCTTTCATAGTTTCTACTCCATGCATCCGGTGCAAATGTGTATTCAAATAAGCAAGATCATTAAAGTATTTTTTACATTTATTATAACCGCAATAATAATGATGACGATTAACATCTATGGTATGTATGATGCTCCAAGTGTTTGTTTAAAAAAGGAGTTTCGAAAGTACAGAAATTGCAAGAATACATTCTTGCTGAAAAAAAAAAATTAAACTAACTTATCTTAAAATGTAAACTAAAATATTCAATACTTTTACTGACAAATACAGGAACAGTATCCATTTGTATACATGGACTTATTATAATGAGAAACTAATGGCATCAGTATTATTCCAATGCAGTCTTTAATTTTAATGAAAATTATACCTTTTTAAGATTATTATCTTATTATTTTAAAAATCCAATAAGCATGAAATTTTATAATCTCATGTATAAGTTTTTAAAGGAATTACTGAAGATATCTCTCTAAAGAGATATTACTTAAAATATTCTCATAATTTGACTATTTCGTGATTTTATGATGAAAAAGGAAGGTTATATTTGAGCTGCGCGTTGTGAAAGATTCTATTTTCGTGAGAGACGATTTTTGCGCGAAGAGCAGTTATAATTTGTTAGTGAAAATACTTATATCAGAGTCAGAAATATAACAATTGTTCAATATCTCATAGATAATTTGGAGATAATAACTTTAAATAAGTTTCCAAGGTTTAAGAGATAGAATTATTCAGCTTGAATTTAGATAAAAAAACAGTGCGGTGAAATGGAACTTACTTCAACGTTATTCCGATATAGCACAAGTAGAACCTTCCTCTTCTTTCGCAATGATTTAACAATATAACGTAAATATATATTCGTACTCTGAAGTTAGAAGCTTCGATTTAATAGCCTAGCATTTTTTTTTTATTTTTGGATTACAAATTGCGAGTAATATTGTTTGAATAAAATATTTTCCGTAAAACCGCCTAGTACCCTGTTTACTGCCAACTTGTGACAGCTAATTTCAACGTTGTATTATCAGGAACCCATGTAGAATAAACCAGTAAAGCACATTAAATATTTTTCTAACGACGAACGTTAAGAAATATAGCTCTCAGCTGAAACTAAATTATGATATACTTAAGAATATTACAGAAAAAATAATCAAAAATAAGTGATTTATAAAGATGATTTGGTGGCAATTTGATGGTGATTTATAATTATATAAAGTTGCAATGGGCAAAAAAAGGCTAAAGCTGATTGCCAAAGGTCTAGCAAAATGAACAGAATAGTAAAAAGCACGCCGCAAGCACGACTGTAAAGTGTAAAGTGTGAAGACGTGCTACTCAAAAAAGTGTAGTCAAAGTTTCCATTCGTCGTTCTGGAGCGGCTGTTGCGCTCACAAAAAAGTAGCTTCTAGGTTAAAGAGGAAATCTTATAGGCCTAAGCAGAAATTTTTTTTTCAAAATGAATCCTATAAAAGGAATTCAACTCAATAATACATTCTACACAATTTCTTTAAAATTAACAATCAATAGATTCCTCTTACTTATAGCAGATTCATTTTAGATAGATTTTAGAAGAAATTTTCTGCTTAGGTCTATAATAAAAAGATTTCCTCTGTCGCCTAGAAGCTACTTTTGTAAGTACATGACAGAACAACGGAATGCTAAATATAATGACGTTCTCGAAAAAAACTAGCTACTTATAAAACAAGAAAATACGGTAAGCGATGAAAGCCTGGTTACCAGCGGATTGCAAACCCATCGTGCCAGAGGTTCAGTTGCGGAAAAGCTGCAAACGTAATTCAATCTCAAGCTTCTACTACCTTAAGCAGCTGCAATATAAATAGCTCACAACCTAGCATTGGAAAAAATGTGCAATTTTGACTAAAAATCAAATGTTATTAAAAAAGAGATTCTAAATTAAAAGGGTAACAAATCTATTCTGTCTCGAAGGAAAAAGTTAATTTTTTATAGGAAATCTACACGTACTCTAATAACATAAGTAATAAAAAATATTTTCAAGAAGTAAAATAACCAATAATCACAAGTAATGAGAATAATCACAAGTTATGATAAATACTATAAATAATAAATTTTAAAAAATTCATAAAATTGACCTATAAATATCGTTTATAATATGAAATATTAACATCTACATCAACGCACTAAGCAACTAATAAAATATTTAATTATTTAAAATTGTTATACCTAACTTGTATTTTTCAATTAAAACGACAAGATTTTTAGGTATCAAAAGATAGATAATATACACTTATAAAAAATTAGATTAAAAAATAAAGAGTGAAATATTATTTCTGATTACCTTGAAAAGAGCAGTAAAGCTCTGATCAGCTTTGTAGCGGCAAATAAAATAGGGGCTCCCCCTACTAACTCGTGTCCAGCCCTTAAATACAACTATCTCCTGAGACTTTTCCTTGATTAAATACGTCGCAAGATTTCAAATATTAACCTGTCTTTCAATACTTAACCTGTAAAAAGAAATTGAATTGTTCAAAATTAAATTTATAAATATTTAAGCATTTCATGAAATAGAAAATTGGACTGTTTGAGAAAAATTAATACAAGTATGAAATAATTATTCTTTACCTTAGTATATATAAGAA
>JAWWEQ010051161.1:0-10511 GCA_035583055.1 Torymus tubicola | reverse complement strand
TAATTAGCATTCAGGCTTCTAATATTAACATACAATATAACACTGTCTCTTTTATTTATATTTTTATTAAGAGATTTGAGATCATTATACGACATTTCTTTTTGAATTACTTCGTTTTTTAGTTTTTCGATGAAGTCACTGTGTTGCTCCAGTATATTGATTATTGATTCCTTGATTAGAAGGTACAGTTTTTGTCTGTGGTAATACTGCGTACGTTGACCTGGTGCTGGATTTTGTCGTACCATGCAATGATGATTTGATAAGCTTTGTTTATTTTGATTCCCATGCTCACTACTTTTATCGTTGGATTTATTTGTTGATATGTTGACTTGGGCAGATTTTCTGTCCTTCCGATGTATCTTGGTAACATCGGTTTTTCTGGATAATCTATTCCATCTATTCTTCATTTCAATTTGTTTTGTAAAGTAGTGCATAACGATCTATCATTTGCCACATATTTAGTTTCATATTTAGTTCCACGCTTTGTGTTACTCTAATGGCAGTTAGGGCACTTATGATTTTCGCTTTTACAAAGGCTTGTTTTGTGTGGTTCCGAACATTTTAAACAAGTAGTAGCATTCTTACACTTGTATCCATTATGGCCATATCCACCGCAGTTGTAGCATGGTTTTATATCTATGATATCGTATATTTTACAACTTTGGTATCCAATATATATTTTATTGTTATTATTTTTTATATGTTTATATAATTCAGGATGTTCTTCAATGATTACACTAAATGTATTATTTTTTGTATTTTTATACATATGTAGGCCTTTACATTCGTAGTTATAATTACTGAAATTACGATTATTTATATCTCGTATTGCGTCTTGTAGTGTAAGTTTTGCGTCACCGTCGATTCCAATAATTTTTATTTTCGGGTGTTCCAACTTTTCCATTTCTATTTTAAAATCTGCCGTCAATCCCTTAGTTAAAATCAGTTCAATCACTAACTCATTTTCACTTTTTACCTATACATATTTTGTTTGGATGCTAGTATCCTGTATTAATATAGGTGCAACGTAGGCCTTTAAATTATCTTTATTTCCTAGATTCACTTTTGTTACTATTATTTTAGGTACCCTTTTTGATTGCTGTTTGATATTACTTGTTATTTCGGCATAAGTTTTTATGTTAATATTTGTTTTTTCTTTAGTTAATAGTTCCTTTAATATTTTATTTTTCTCTTGAATTTCTGTATTTAATTGTCTTAATAAATTATTTTCCGTTTTCACCATTTCTAATTCTGTCATATCTTCAAAATTGTTGTTTCATGAGTTTGTTCTTTTGATAGATATTTTCTGCAGTATTTCCTTTTTGATCTGTTCTCTGTCGTATAATCTTATTTTTGCAATAACTGCTCTTGCTGACTCGTTTGACGAAATGTCATTAGTTTGTGATGTTAGGATTATGTCCATATGGTCTGGACATACTACTAATGCGTTACTGATGACGTTATTGATAATGCGTTACTGATTTCTGACGTTACGATTGAAACACAAGATTATTAATACATGACCCTAATACAGCTACAGACCAACTTATATATGATATGACAGAGTGACAGGTTACTCGTGAGCACTGCCACAGCTACTCGTGAGCACTGCCTTGTTATTGTTGTCATTGCTGAGGACGCCGAGCGGGCAGCGCACACGTTCGTATACGCACATATACATGATATGGGGTCGAGGAGGGGGTCATGAGCACTGGAGAGTCGCGCAACCTAGAGCACGGCTACAAGAACAGCGGAGAGAGAGGGAGAGAGAGCGAGAGAGAGAGAGAGTAGGAGCGCGTGGAGAGGAAAAGAGAGACCGCGCAGAGTATGTTAAACCACGGAGCGCGCGGTAAGTGAGAAATTAGACTAGCGAGCCTAATTAGAATTATAGGGGCGCGCGGGACGAGTCGTGGCACAAATAGTAGTATTACAAGAGTAAAAGGAGATTGCAATGATCGCTCTCTTACTCATCAACCTCCGGAACAATTAGTTAACTCAGCCGTGAGATCGATTAGTGCGAGGACTTAGAAGTCGTGGTGAGTGGTAGCGTGGGGAAGAAAACGCGATAGTCGTGGTGGTAGTAAATTGGTCGAGTACTGGGTCGAGGATTAGGTTTTACAGTCACTCTGGTCATCCGGTCGAGGAGATTTGGGAAAATAGTGGTGAGATTGATGTTGTGTTTCAGATTCATCCACCCGGGGGAGAGAAGGAAGGCGTGGCTCCAGAAAAGTTACTATCATTAAGGATTAATAATTAGGATTAATATTATCAAATAAACAGTTAATTAAGCATATACTGTAAGAGTTTTATTTGCAAATGTAGTTGTGCGCGTGTTCTGTGTCGTCTGTTCTTTTCTTTATTTTTTGTATGTGTACATTCAGGTAAAATTGAAGTCGGGGATATCAACGAAGGTAATTGCGGCGAGAAGGAGGTGCTGCTAATTCTAAACCGAGCAGAGATAGTGATAGGGTGACGGCTAGGTCATCAGAAAGGGGTTCGACAATAATAGCTAGTCACTACGTCAGAATGAAAAAGAAAAATAAACATAGGATAAACTGGATTATAGATGCCATTATTAAATCATGTCAAACCAAGGAATTTTTATATGAATTGTGGCAAATGGATATTAGAAATGAACAGCATAAAATTCAATACAAAAATTATACCAAAATTCTTGATAAGGCCATCAAAGATGAATAACTTAAACATGATAAAAGTCAAATTGAAAATAATGTTAATAATCCAAAAAGGCTATGGGAATTATTAATTCGAAAATAGAAAATAAAGCAAAAAGCAATGACCACATTAGATATATAAAAGTAGATAACAAAAAGATCACAGATAACAATGGAATAGCAAACAGTATGAATAAATATTTCTGCGAAATGGGTTGAAATTTAAGCCAAAAAATAATTAAGTTTTAAAAATGCTAGTTATGAATGGAAGTTCTATATTTTTTAGGCCAACTAGCACAAGTGAAATAATAAGTACTATTAATAATTTAAAGTTAGAAAAATGGAGGTGTTGATAGATTAAATGCAATAACCTTAAGGATTATTTGTAACATTATTGTGCAACCTTTGGAACATATATTTAAATACATGTTTGGTGAAAGTAGTCTGGCCGAATACTCTCAAAAAAGCTGAAGTTGTACCAATATATAAATCTGGCGAAAGATACAATATGTCTAACTACAGAACTATCTCTTTAATATCCGACATCGCTAAAATTTTTGAGAGAATAATGTACAACAGGATTGTTGAATTTGTTGAAAAGAATAATATTATTTCTCTGCATCGGTTTGGTTTTATGAAAAACATAGGTACGAAAAATGCTCTAAATTACATATCAAATATCTCGTATAATAACTTGGACCTTAGTAAGCCAACGCTCGTAACTTTTCTGGATCTCGCCAAAGCTACTGATACTGTAGATCATGAAATATTACTTGATAAATTATTTTGTATCGATATTGGAATAGTAGATACCAAAAAGTCAAAAGAAATAACAGCGAAAGTGAAGATTTACTAGTAAGCATAGGCATTCCTCAAGATACAATTTTAGGACCACTGCTGTTTATACTGTATATTAATGATTTACTGAAAGAAATACTTATAGACTCGATAACATCTTATGCTGACGACACTGCTCTGATAGCTGCTAGTAATACTTGAAGAGAAGCTCAAGAAATCGTGAATAATTACCTACGAAGCATTGATATTTGGCTGGCTGTTAATAAATTATCTCTAAGTATGCAGAAGTCCGTCTTTATGACTTTTGGAAACTACAGTGATAGTGTACCGAGTGAAATTAGTATTAAAAGATAAATATCTAAGAAGGGTTGCGAGTCATAAATATTTAGGCATCGTATTTTTACGGCCTTCTCGTAAAACTGAAGGATTCTTCTGGCGTCCTTCACCCCGATGATCTCTGCCAGTGGCGCCATATCGGCGTCCTGATCCGCTTTCTGCTCACATCTGTTACCTACTTCAGGATCGGTCCTTCCTCGTTCCCACCAGTAAAATTGGGGAAGTGTGCCTTAATTAGGCATTTCAGAGTTCCCTTATCTGATGTGGAGAATCTGCCGTTTGGGAGTCTTAGGGAGCCGAGGACGGCCTCCAGGTTGCTAGACAGCATTCTGTTCAGTCTGGCAGCCTCGTTAAATAAATTAACTCTTTATTATTAATCTTCTATGATATCGTATTGATCTATCGTCGGTACAGCACACAGTTGGTGGGGGAGGGGGGGGCGACAGTCAGTCCGCTGCGCTACTTTGCTGCTGCGTGGCGGCGTATCTCTCTCTCTCTCTCTCTCTCTCTCTCTATCTATCTATCTAAATACTCTACTCTATGGAGAGTGCTTGGACTCGAAGCCCGTGTAATCTCAACAATTTTAATTCTTAACGCCTCAGAAAACAATTACGTCATATAGAATTTGTTTAAGGCTTTAACTGTAGTCTATTTTAAGATTATTTATGATGACAGTTTTTCGGAGTTCATCCGCTAGAAGAATGATAAGATGTTTTTACAACATCTCAAAAAATTATTATGACAAAGCTTTCTCTAGAAAAATTGACCCTACCCTAAACGATGGTACCAAAAGTGGGTGATCGGACTCACGCAGCGAATGGGTCGCTGACGAACTATGATATATACAAACGATGTGCCAAATTTTTTTACTGTATGATTGAAATATTTAAAAGATTAGAAGAATATACAATGAATAGTGATATATTCAAAAGATACCATGATTCTAAAACTTATTAGAATATTATGAAAGCGAATTATTTGAAAAAGAAAGAATTAAAAAGCTATGGTGCCTTAGATTATCGATCAGGAAAACATTTTGGTTATTACAAATAAAAAATCAAGAATACTAATTATTTAAAAAGGAACGCTAAATTAAGAACTAAGTACATAATTAATGTGAAAACTTACTACATAGGAGCTATCGCAGCAAGACGCTGTGGCTATTATCCAGTTAATTAATTTTCATAATATCATGAAAAACGTTTCGGCATATTTGTGGGTGCCATTTAACAAGGATTATTAGATTAAGTCTGAAAAAGAAATTCTCAGAACGTATTACTTTTTTCACAATTTGAATTTTTATTGAGTTCATTCACCCTTGTTTAATATTTATCTGATTAAACTTTAGGGCAAAGATGAAATACAACAATTCTGTAAATAATAATGTAAATAAATAACACGACTAACCTCGGAAAGCGTGACGGTTGAGTTTTATCGTGTGTGCACTGAGCATCCGACAGCTGAGAGATAAACCACTGCGCTTAATTTCCTGCAGCATCATAATACATAACAAGGCTGGCACGTTCTTTGACTTCGAATGGCGATCACAAATTACATTTTAAATTTCTGAGTATGTATTAAAACTTATATTCGGATATAAGCCCACTTTAATTTTGTGTACAGTGATAAAGTACATTTATGTTAACCATTGCGGGCATTAAAATATAAAATAACATGAGATTAATAATGCTATAATGTCTAAAAGTAATATTTCTTGATATTAGATGCTACATAAAAATCTTAGTATTCTTTTCTATGTAATCAGGACTATTATTCTTCATTCTATTTATATATTTCTATCTTTTTATTCATCCATATCTAAATCTATATTCTTCATTTTTTAAGCTTAATTTTATTATCTTCCGAATACCGCCACCTCCGCGGAATCGTCGTGCCGAGACGATCATCATTTTGAACAGCCATGCTTTGCATACAAAGAGCGCGAGTCTCTGTCTTCCCAACACATGTAAAAGTCGTCTTAAGGCGCGAAAATTTATCTACAGAATTGTGTTTTAACATACCCCGACAATGACATTAGATTAACTCCCGGAAATAGGCTCTAAAATTGTATCTAAGTTCAATACTTAAATCTGTAAATATATTGCATAATCTAATGTGTGTCATTAGTTACACCTTTGAAAAATTCACAAAAGATATATGCGTGCAGATATTGACAGTAAAACCATCTTTTAGCGATACTTCTCTGCTTTAATTGTAGGAAAGGTTTGGATACCCTTTCTTACACTAAACTGCACTAAAAATAATCCAATATAGAATTTTTCAAATTATTTTCGCGTTTATTAATCTTGTATTGAGGGACATCAGAATAGTATCAAGAAGTTTTTCCCAGCTCTACTGGCTAGATACGACTCTCGGTGTATCACAAGTATGAGTTGCGTACAAAACAAGTGCATCCGTGGTTTATAACAAGTTCCACAAACTTGTATAAATTTTTAATCGTTGTTATATAAAATATTAAATAAATAAATTCAAATATAATTGTGTAAATTAATCATTACATTTACCTTTAATCGTTTTATATTTATGATTTTTAAATTCGTAAAAAGAAATTTGCTTCTTGTTTGACTGACACAATAAGATTTTCTGAAATATGTTGTCCCTGTAAAATAATAATGTCAGCTTTTAGATTTTCATTATATACAGAATATTAAAATGTAAAAAAATAGTTAATGCTTTGATAAGTGCATATATTTGGTAATTCCCAATATTAATATATATATATTTTAAATTTGTAATAAAATGAAATGCACAGACAAAAGTAAAAAAGACTTGGCGATCTTTGAAGCTGAATATAAATATAAAATATTCCTTTATGACATATGATCTCCATTGTAATCTACTATTCATGAATATTGAGCTACTCTTAAACTCCAATAATGTTAAGATGTCTATATGTTGAAAATAGTATACATCTACACTCTAAACCCGAAATTATAAAAGATTTTTCACTTATGAAAGTGCAAACTGCTGATTTAACTCTTTTGAAAATGTGACACTTTTGTAAAATCTCTTATTTATTTGTTTGTTATATAATTATATAAATATCCATATACGCAAATTCATATTTTAAAATTTATAATACAAATCCATATATACAATATAATAATAATACAAATTAATATTTTAAAATTAATAATAAATAAAAGATATTAACTTCTAGTTGCTAATAGCCGCTGTACATTGTGCTTAAAAGCACCGATAGAATTGTAGGCCTGGAATTCGGTTGGAAGATTGTTCCATAGGAGAATTAAACGAGGGATCGGTGCGTAGAAGCAGCTTTTTGTTTTACATAGAGGTTTCCGGATAATTCGTTGATTGCGGATGTTGTATAACGAGGGCCTAATAGTGAGCGTGTTCGTTAAACAGAATTATACCGTGTATTAGTTTGAAACAGAGAAGTAAGTCATAGTATTTCAATAAGGAGGTTATACTGAGCCACTTGATTTTTTGTAAAATTGATTCAAAATCGTTGTCAAGATAACTCATGGGGGTATTTTTATACTTTTAAAACATTGGAATCTAATTTTAGATTTTTAGAAAGTGTAAATTTCGCAATTTACACTTTTCAAAAAAATTAAATCAGCAGTTTACAGCTTCGTAAAGTGTAAATGTTCAAGCAGGAAGAAAATTGTTGTCTGACATATAGTGCATTCAGAAACTGCGGTAGAAATGAAACAGTCCTGCTGTTATCGCATTTCAACCGCATTTCTACCACAGTTTATGAATGCGCTAGATGTCAGACAACGATATTTTTCCTGCTTGAGATATGGGGCAAGAGCCATGGAACATGACACGCTATGCAGACACTCGCTAAAGTTCCCTCAAAGTTAACAAAACTGTAACATTCTCGGAGCTATAGTATCATACAGTATTCTGAGACCATAATTATAATCTATTTTTCTTATTTACACAGTGTATGATTACTCTCATTCAAGACCATGTTTCTAAAATCGCCGAAAATCCAAAAATCACAATATCCAGTATTTTTCGTATAAGACCCTATAATTTCGGGGGTATTTAATTTTGCTGAAGCAATTGATGTAACTACTATATTGGTAGAACAATATCATAAGATATCCCTAATCCGTAATGGAACTGTCTATTAAAAGTTGGACTCCTTGTCGACCAACTGCATTACGGCGACAGAGGCATTTTCTCGCGATCCATTCAATTATTTGTTGTGAATGGTTATTAAGCAAAGGAAGATTCTTCGCTTTTATTTTATTTTCGAAAATGGAGCTTATATTATAAGAAAAATTATTTTCGTATTCGGAAGACTACCTTCGATCATTACAGATAATTACATTAATCTTAAAGAATTTCATATGGCGGATAAGAAAATTGGGAGAAATAGCTAGGACTCGTCGTAACCCGGTTAACGTGTCTTTCTATGACGGCTTTTCTCGGACATACACTAAATTATTAACATTTGGTTTTTGTCTAGAGTCCTCGAGACCTTGGGTATTTGACTAAGATCCTAAGCATTGATGCTATTACTTAAATAAGTCGAGGTGTCGCTGTAATGCCGATGCGCAAATAAACTATTTTAATTTCATGCTCATAAGTAAGCACATAGAACTACTGTATGTTAAACAAATTTTTCTATTGTGTTTTGTATTGGAAAACTGTAATCAAAAAGAATTTCATATGGCGGATAAGATAATTAAGAGATATAGCGAGAAGTCGCTGTAATCCGGTTCAGGTGTGAGACTATGATGGTTATGTTCGTCATAAACGAAAATTCCCAATTTCTGCATGAATATCCAAATTTGTTTTCATGCAAGGAAGTAAGGACATAGATTTTCTAAATTTCGGACATATTTCATATTGTGCCTTTTTCGCACACTATTGAGCACATTTTAGAAATTGCACTCGAATTCCCAACAGCAGTTGCAGACATATTGCTTCTTTGGGAAGGAAAATGATCCCTAACTGCAGTAGTAATGCAAGTAATGATATGCGTTACAATATATTAAGTAAAATGCGCAACGATAAAGTTCTACGTGCTATAAGATATTGAATATGGTAATCAATTATGCTGCCATCTAAGAAGACCGCAACATAAAACAAATATATGCACACAATTACGACGATTAGGTCGCTTAAAATTAGAATTAAAAGTAGACAAAATTATAGATTTATTATAACCTAGAAAAAGCCTAGATTTAGTAATTAAAGCTATTACAAAAATGTCAAGTGATCCAGAAAATCCAGAGTGCTCTTCTTTAAAGTATCCAACACTGGCACAAAATTTATTTACATTAGTGAAATCAATTGCGCACACTTATCGTTTGAAGTGTATAAGATCAGACAATGTTGCTGCTAAATCAACGGTGGACGATTTTATCAATGTGTTCAGCAGTGATTACAAAGACAGACTATCAAGATTTGCTGCAGAATCACATAGCACACATAAGCGACACAAAAATTCTGATCTACCAGTCGAAGAGGACATTCTAAAACTTTACAATTACTTAAAACAAGAGAGAAGAAAATATTATAATATTTTAAAGACAGGTTTTGATGAAGATGCTTATATTAATTTATTAAAAGTTACATTAACTTCCCTTCAAATTTACAATCGAAGACGTCCTGGTGATGTAGAAAGAATCACTGTAGTTGACTTTGAAAATATTAAGACAATGGATGGAACTATAAAAGGCAATAAAGTTGATAAAAATCTCCTAGATTTAGCTAAGGAATTTTGTATTTTGTATGCAAGAGGCAAGCATGGTAGAGTAATAAAAATTTGAATTCCGGCAGATATACATTTATGCATCAAAATATTGTTTCAATTTAGACATAAGTTAAATATCAGTAGCCGAAATGAATATCTTTTTGCTTTACCAAAAACAGTGTTATATGCAATAAGACATCCGTCGGCCTATACACTTTTGAGAAAATATTCTTATGCCTGTGGTGCAGAAAAACCTCATTTTTTGACAGCTACCAAATTGAGGAAGCAACTTGCTAATGCTTGTGTTAAATTAAATTTGAACGACGCAGAATTAAATGACTTGGCGGGCTACATGGGACATCATATTAATATCCATATGTCGCATTATAGAAGGAATATCATTTCTAGAGACATACCAATGTTTTTGAAATTTATAAATACCGCTTTGGGGAAAATGACGATAAGGAAATGAGCGATGGAGACGTTGAAAAAGAGGACAAGGTAAGGATAATGATTCAAATGATGTAATCATTGAAACTCAAAACACGAGTGAAGACGGAAGCAATTAAGCGAAAAAAGTTTAAATATGAGTCATCAATTAAATTATGGTACTGTTTATATTTATTTTATTTTTAATACTCAGTTAACGCATAAGTTAAATATATTAAGCAATTTTTATAAATTATTTTAGAAAAAATTCAAACCACTTCAACGCGAAAATTATGCCTTGATAGTGCAAACTTGCCTTCATCAAAGTCATATCAAAATGACAAAATACAAACAACTAAAAAGACTAGATGGTCGACCGAAGAAAAAGAACGGAAAAAATCGCAAGCTCCATCTTCTGATGAAATAAAAAAAATTATGGAAAACCGTCCTCATCTTTTTATTGGTCGGAACGATAAATGAATTAGGACTTGGCTGTTCCTTCAGCGAAAAAATATTTGTGGAAAGTAATTAAAAAATTTGTAAGGAAATGTTAAAAATGCAATACTTTTGTATAG
>JAWWEQ010051160.1:0-10511 GCA_035583055.1 Torymus tubicola | reverse complement strand
TCTGAATTTAGTGATGTAATTTTATGAATATTAACGGATTTTTTTGCTTAAAAACGAAGCCAAATTTCGAAATATCTGACATAGACTTTTTTTCTTGTAATTTTGCGTAACACAACACCGAAAACTGAAGATCAAACTCGAACAAGACTTCATAGTCGGCAGTAGAAGATTCTCTCATCCAGTAGATCAGCTACAACAACATCTCAGCACACGTATTTTCTTTCGTTGTTTATTTTGTAACGCGTGTGCGCTCGAACGCCGACCGATACGGCATCGATAGTCCTTTGCATCGCGCACATAAGTATACCTATGGGGGCGCGTGCGAGAGGGAGAGAGAGAGACCGTGAGTAAACATTGGCCAGGGGAGTGAGAGGGGCGCCGACTGTCGCAGTCACAGCTGACGACAACCGCACTGGCTATGCTAGTCTTATGTATATAGCGCCCATGCATTACTCTTCTTTAATTTTAAATAGAATAAGTACTTCTATAAGTACATCTATTTAATTATAATTTTAATTTAAAATAAGAAATAAACGTGTAAAAATGATTTTAAAATATATGTAAGTTCGTACGTTTGTTTGTAATCGAGTTTCCATATTAACTATCGGAAAATTATACGAATCTGGTCGGTTTTTTTAGTTTTATATGATGTAAGAATATAAAAGTATCAATTCAATTGTTATGCTTTATTTAATTATTTATTTATTTTTTTACAAATCAAAATTACCGAAAATTATCGTGTTTTGCTCTCATACAAAAAAATTAGCTTTAACTCGAAAATAAAAAACAAACATTTTCTTGTAAAAGTTAAATCCGTAAACGCGATTTTAAATATTCAACATTGATAAAAATAGACGTTTTTCGCTCTGACTTATCAGGATTTGATTTCACATAAAATAGATATAGGTAGAAAATACTTTGATGTAATCAAAATAAAAAATACTATCTAACATGCTGATAAAAAATTGATTTCTAGCAACATAACTTACAAAAAGGATTTGAAATATCAAAAATTCACAGAAATATTATTTTTTTTACGCACAGATATAAAAAAATTAATTGATTTTTTAAATTAACAAAAAAAATTAGCATACTAACAAAATCATATGGCACTCTTGAGTAATGCGGTCGTGCCTATAATGTAAAAACGAAGTTTTTACATTATAGTTTTTACATTATATAATTTTTTCATCAGAAATAACGGAAAATATAAAAAAAATGTGTTAAATATAAATCCCCATCATTTAATTTGCATTTATTGAGATTATTTTTTTTAGATGAATGTGATTAGTTGTCTTTACCAATACATGGAAAAAATACCTGGTGATTCATTATTAATTATATTATTATATATTTAGATTTAAAAATACGTATCGCTGAGCAATAAATAAGGAAATTTTAAAGCTGAAACTGGAAAAAATTTTTATTCACGTATTTTTTGCATGGATTGATACGAAATCGCATTCATTTAAAAAAAAATTCAGTACATACAAATTAAATGATGATGTCGGTATGGTAGGGATTTTTTTTTTCATATTTCCGTTATTTCTGATCAAAAAAATTAACTATAAGTAACTATAATAAATCTGATTATAATGTTCTTCTTACTTAATTATGTATGGATTAATGAAAAAAAAAATCAGTAGCACGTACATCATATAGTGTAGCTTGTGTATCAGTTTTAAAAGACCCAACTGTAAGTCTTTTGTAGGTGAGTGCTTAGAGCGTCGGACTGCCGTGCTAAGGCAGATAATATAGAATATTTTATTAAGTATAGAAGGTCGGATCGGGGGTTTTCGTGAAGTCAGAAATAAGCGTTAATACAGCCCTCCATAAGGCAGGTGGTTTCATGTGAGTATCCACGTGGGAAAATTGTTTAAAAGCTCACGTGAGTAATCACGTGATTTTTTTTAGTAGGGCAGTCTTTTAAATTTTGTTAGCCGAAAGTCATAAGGTGCCCCCATGCTACGGAAGTGACTGAAGAATTGTCAACAAAGTGTTGAGATATTTTTACCCATTCATTGAGCTCTTTCCACATAATATAATCTTTCTGTAAAATCAAATTTTGTATTATGAGTTTTAAATGTTGTTTATAGACTTTTCAAATATTGTATATTTGGATATTTTTAAAAATTATTTTATTCAGATAAAATTTGTTTTGAAAGAAGGCTTTTTAGTTCAAATTATATTCATTTTTTATTTGTGCTACATTTATGCGCTTAACTCACTCATTCACACAAATTTTAACAATACACTCTGCAAGAAGAATTAGTGTTCCTTTTAATACCATAAAGGCTTTGCAATTCAGTAACACAGCCTTAGCTGTTCATACATATTCTTCTACTATGATCACTATGGAGAATAATTCAGTTGAACAGTCAACTCTCAACTACCAACTGTGATAGAATGATGCCTTATAAACTTTCATGTCATAGAGTAACATCTTTTTAATTAAAGATGTCAAAAAATTGACATCTTTTGAACTTTTGTGTCATAGAGTAACACCTTTTGAACTTTTATAACATAGAGTCATCCCTGTCATGTGATAGAGTGACACATTTGAACTTTCATGTCATGGAGTAACATCTTCTTAGTTCAAGAGTGACACATTTTTTGAACTTTATGTTATAGAGTAACATCTTTTCCGTTGAAGAGTAATACCATTCGAACTTTTATGTCAGGGAGTAATATCTTTCATGTCATAGAGTAACACAGTCTGAACTTTCATTTCATAGATTAACTGACACCTTTTGAACTTTTATGTCATAGTCACACCTTTTATGTGATAGAGTGACACTGATCTTTCACGTCATAGAGTAACACCTGCGTGGTAAAGAGCAACATCTTCTGAAATTTTATGTGATAGAGTCGCATAATTTATGTGATCGAGTGATAACTTTTGTTTTAATGAGTGTTATCTTGTGAACTTTTATAACATAGATTAACACGCTTGTGCTGAAGAACCTTTTGAACTTTTATGTCATTGAGTCACACCTGTTATGTGATAGAGTGACACCTTTGGAACTTTCATGTCATAGAGTAACACCTTTTAAACTTTTACGTCTTAGAGTAATATTTTTTTTGTCATGGAGTGACACTTTTTGAACTCTTATGTCATACGGTGACACTTTTTAAACTTTTATGTGATAGAGTAACACCTTTGAGTCAAAGAGTCTCCCCCGTTTGATCTGATATGTTATTGAGCCGTACCTTTTGTGTTAAAGAGTAATGCCTTTTATGTGATAAAATGACACCTTATTTGATCTTTTGTATCAGAGAATAACTCCTTTTATGTGATAGAGTGACACCTTTGAACTTTCATGTTATAGAGTAACACCTTTTTAGTTAAAGAGTGACACAGTATTGGAACTTTATGTCATAGAGTAACATCTTTTCCGTTGAAGAGTAATACCATTCAAACTTTTATGTCAGGGAGTAATATCTTTCATGTCATAGAGTAACACAGTCTGAACTTTCATTTCATAGATTAACTCCTTTGTGCTAAAGAGTAACACCTTTTGAACTTTTATGTCATAGAGTCACATCTTTTATGTGATAGAGTGACACTGATCTTTCATGTCATAGAGTGGCACCTTTTAAACTTATAAGTTATAGTCACACCTGTTGTGTCAAAGAGTAGCACCTTTTGAACTTTTATGTGTTGGAGTCACACCGTTTGAGTTAAAGGGTGACACCTTTTCAACTTTCATGTCATAGAGTAACATCTTTTATTATTTATTTCCATGTTATTTTGAAGAGGGGCTGAGGAGGGGGGAGGAGGGACTGAGTCGCAAAAAATGGCTTACAACTATATAATATAGGAAGATACTTATTCAGTTAATTTATACTTATCTAATACCCAGGTAATTGAAGTTTTTGGCGAAGATATATAAAGTACAACTTCACTTTAGTGAATGTCATATGTGAATAAATAATATAACTAACCCCAAAGCATACATGAGCGCACTGAGCAGTCGACACTGACAGCTGCCTTCCCAAGTAGCGATCATGAATCATATGACATGTCTCTATGTCTTTTTCTGTATATTTTTGTATATTTCATGCTCGAAATTATGAAGATAACCGCTGAGCGGCGCCACCTTCCACACCAAGATGTGTTATTTGGTAATAGAAATTTACCCTTCAAAAGTTGTGAAATCTCACTGCACCTCTATTTCTCTCTCTCTGTCTCGCTCTCTCTCTCTCTCTCTCGCCCTGTATTTATCTCTCTCTCTCTCTGTTTCTACCTTTTTCTTCCTATCTCTCTCTATTTCTATATTTCCCTTCTCTCTCCTTCGCCCTCCCCCCTCACTAACTTCCACAATATTTTTTAAACTCTCTATCAAAAATTTTAATGATGAGAAGATTTTCAATATGTTTTTAAAACAACTAGTACATTCTTTAAATAAAAAAAAAATCAAAACCATTAACATATTCTTTAAATACAAAAATAATTTTTTCAGTAACTTTGCAAATCTCATTAAAAATTTTTTTTAAAAAAGGTAATAAAACTTGATAATATTCATAATATAAAAATTTTTACGAAAGTATAAAAAAAAGCAAGTATAGGCGTTTTTTCTGTATAGTCTATTTACCTTTTCCATTTCCATTTCCACTTGCTTTCCTGTTTTCTCGTCATTTCCTAATCCCATCTACTGAATAAAACTTCTCCATAAATTTAATAATTTTTCTTATGAATATACAAGAAATAGTTTGTTGTTAATAATATGCTAAACAGATTATATCAAAGTAGGTACATTCAAATTCTTTACTGAAAATCAAACAAACGAAAGTTGTGAAATCAGTTATCGATAGTCAAGTAATGCAAACAATTCTTGGAAACACCTGTACAACTGTTCTCAAAAATATATTTAAATTTTTTCATCCTTCTACATAAAATTAAACACAAGAAAGTACTGAAATCAATTTATTGTAGTCAAATACCCATAAGATAACTTCACTGACAACATCTCTTACCTTATTGCGTGTAAAATTTCTTTTTTATTATTTCTTTTTTGTTTTTTTCTTTAAGTAAAAACCTTTTACGTTTATATCGAGAAACGCTGGAGAGGAAATCAGAAAAAAGATACGGAAAGTACAGATTTTAGGGTTTGTAACGAGTACAAAATGAATATACCAAGCCGCACGATCTTCTGAGATATTAATTGTTAAAAGTATTAATATTCGTTTTCTCGCAGTTGACAACGTAAGTCATGTATATTCATCAAATATTATTTATTTTAACAAATTTTTACAAAAACCATCTTCAGTTATTTTAATTATTCGAGACCTAAATTTATCAATGTTGAAATCATAAAAATAAAGCAGACTTAATTTTTTGGAGGAGTTTACTGAATTTACTTCACAAGTAGCCATAGAACCACCTTAAACGCAAGTAGGTGTCCGTGTGTTTGCTCTCCACAATAGACAATAAATAAGTGATACTTACCCAAATTCGATAATTGTGATGTGTACTGTGGATGCGAAAATTTGGTCGTAAAGTTGAAATATCAACTTATAAACCGATATCCTGGTTCAAACCTCTACCGTACTTCGGGTTGATTTGAAACACTTTAGCGATTATTGTTGGATGTAAAAAGATTTTACAATAGTGAGCGTAAAATTGGTATTTTACACTTCGTTTTTCTTTTTTTTAATTTTCTATGGAATTGAACTTATATAATATTATTTTAGACCTACGTAAGTCTTTTTTTGGAATATAAAAAACTAGATGAATTTTTTTAGATCTAATAACAATGGCACTAAATTCTCCGACTCATGCGATCACTTTTGTATAATAAAAGGAGTCTTCATGAATTATTGGCGGCAAGAGTAAAAATTATACTTACAATTTACGAGCGGTGTTTGGCCCGGGCGACAATGTGCTTACTTCCCAAAAGAAACATTGCTTAGGGCTCACGTTCGATTCCCCGCTATCGTAAATTTTTCGGAGGCATTTTCTCAAAAATGTTTTTCTGATTTTTTCGGTGGCGGTGAACGAACCTAAATCCCGGGGTTGGTAGCTGAAACTCCCATATGCACCTGATCTGTGGATCGGATTGACTAAGTATAACAATTGCGCTGAGCGTATGTGTACCGAAAGGCCGATTCGACTGCGGATTTCGCTCCAGAGATTCGCCCAACCGATAAAGTAGAAATCTGTAGCGGTAATTCGATCCGTAAAACTGGGATTAATTACTCGTCAAGTCGGGTTTAAGTCCCAGATCTTCACTGATTGATACAAGCACCACTGTTTCACACATGTGCTTTGTTTACCAACATACCACAGACCTCCGTTATCGAATAGCACCACAAGAGAGCAGAAACAGGGCGACCGTAAATAACATGAAAAAAATGGATAAAATCGTAGACACGATGTTGCTACCTATTAATTCGCACTATTATTCAAGCGTCATCTATTCTATTATTCAAGAAAATTGGGTGTTTCTTCTTGTTCGGCCTACCCTACACTGTTAGAAAATTTCTATATATATATAGATATACTGTGTTTACATTTTGAGTTTCTAAATGTACACATTATATATCTATATATATGGAAGTTTTCTTACAGTGTACGTAAGTGAAAGTATCTCCGTACAGCTTTAAAAGTTTTTTTATTAAAAAATTGAAATATTTTCAAAAAAAACTATTGTGAAAATATTTTTTCAAAGAATTATAAATTAATCAACATCCACATAAATTGTTAGAATTAACAACATTAACGTGGCTTAATTTGAAAAATTTCACAAGTATTCCATACACAAAATATAAGGTATATAGTGATAGAAACGATAAATGATGTTAGAGAAAGCTATGTCCCAAGAACTTAATAACGCTTTCTTTAAGTTTATAATACTTTGATTATAAATTTTTTATGTAAATAATATAATTTATTAATTACAGGTATCGAATGTTGAAAATTTGCCGCCTTATGTTATCAAACAAATTTCCCGAGAAATTCATGACTTATATACATACCCACTAGAAGGCATTCATATTATCTCAAATGAACAAGATATTACTGATGTACAAGCAATCATTGATGGACCAGGTAACTTACTTTTATAATACTATTCCGAAAATATTCAAATAGTGTTTTCTTTGTGCTACAATTTTTTGGCATATTCTTGCCAACTAAGTTCGGGAAAATATAATCCAAAACTATGCCATGGACTCGGGGATTTAGCGCGAATTTTTCGGACGGGAGTTGACAACCGCTAGAATTGGACTACTGATAGAATTTTTCTGAGGCCTCTCCGTTAGCCTCGTTACACCAGCTCGCTAGTTACGCAGATTTCTCCTGTGCTCCAACTAGTTCCGAATCTTCCCGGTTATAATTTATGAATGATATGTGTATATGTGTATATGTGCAGGTACGCGTGCTAAGGTGTGTGGATGGTGTTTCTAACTGTTATTTCTGAGATTGAAGTATTATTTCTGTGACATCGGGATTCTATAGTAAGTGAAATATAATATTTCTTATAGTTTTTTCTAGGGTTTACTCACCTGCAGCCTTCTTGGCTCAGCAAGTGCATCCTACCTTTTTTATCCCCTCTCTGGGAAGCTCCTCCAGTGAGCCCGTATTTCAGACACGCACCATGCCGGTTAAGTCAGTACTCTTTGTCCCCGGGGGGGCATCGGGTCTACTTCCCAGTGTAGCTTCCCCAGAGAAGGTCCCTTATTTCGCATTCGCCCAGGCTTACGCCTGTGTGGCAAGGAAAAACCTATAATTTTTATGAAGGGAAAACTCCAGGGAAAAACCTGCCCCTAAACAGCCGGTGTCCAGCGTTTTTTCTCGTTGAAGAAAAACTCAGAAAAAAATCCGAGTGACTTCACCGGGAATCGAACACTCGACCCCTTGAGCGACAGAGTTACCTCTAATTAAGACGTGCGTCTTAACCAATTGAGCCATGGACCGCTCGTTAATATTTCTTTTAGTTTAGACACCTACAATTTTTACACTATGAAAGATATTATTTCTTTAGTCAATTGTCACTTGATACACTTAAGTGTCTCATTACAGTAGGAAGTTTTTATATATTGAGAAGAAAACGAGCGGTGGTCTCGGCTGTTCACCTATCCTTCACACAATTTTGCTTATAACTGTGCAGTATCTGTTCATCTCCATATTAGTGTGACGCTCGGGAGTCTAGTTAGGATAAACTTCAAGCCTGGTCGCTAGCGCTCTCTTGACTTAATTTTAATTATTTCTACAAATTTTCGGGAAAAATATAGATTACATTAACTAAGTTTAGAATGATATTAATTTGAAGATATATGATTTCTTTTGGCAATAAATAATTATTTTAGTAAAACTATATTCTTTAATGAATTATATATAATCCAATTATAATAATTATATATATCCCTATATTATATAGTTCTAAGGAAAATTCTGCTAATCAGACCCCCTTATCCCCCCTCATCTCCCTCATCCCTCTCATTCCCCTCAATTTAACGTTATAATCCGTCTAGATCTCTGATTTTTGAAAATTTCCAAAGCCCCTTATTATCCCCTCATCCCCCCTCACCACCCCCTCAATTGCCTCCCTCACACCCCCTCATCCCCTCTCATTGCCAATCCAAACTGGTCGATCTGAAATGGCCAATCCAAGATGGCTGATGCATGATGTCCGATCCAAGATAGCCGATCCAAGTTGGCCGATCCGAACTAGCAAATCCAAGATGGCGGACCCAAACTGATCGATCAGAACTGGCCCACCTGAACTGGCCTCTCCACGATGGCGGATCCAAGATGGCCGATCCAAGATGGACAATCCCAGATGGTGGATCTAAGATGGCTGACCGGGGATCGATAATACAAGATGGCCGATCCAAGATGATCGACTAGAGCTATTTTATCTAAGATGGCCGATCTCGAACTCTTCGACCCAACCCAACCCAACCCAACCCAACCCAATCCAACCCGAACTGGCTAAGCTAAGATGGCCGATTCAAGATGGCTGAAACAATATAGCCGATTTAAAATAGCCGATCTGAGATGGAGAATCCAAGATGACCGATCCAAGATGACCGACTTGAGCTGTCCGATCTAAGATGGCCGATCTAATATGGCCGCAATAATATGGCCGATCTAATATGGCCGCAATAATATGGCCGATCCAAAATGGTTGATTCAAGATTGCGGACACCACAATTAAAATCATTGGAAATATTGATGAAACCTATTACTTAGGGCTTTACGATGTCACCTATCACAAATGAAATATTCATGACGGGTTCAATCTATTAAAAAGTAATAATGTACAGCGTACCGTCTTTTGATTTTCTACACGGAGAAAATATTAGTTTAATAATTACAAGTTTTAGTAAAAATTATCATTTTGTGTAGGGAACGCAGCCACATACTGCCAATTTATATTTTTCACAATCAAGATGGTAATCTTAATTTGAACAAATTGAACTATTAATGAAAATTATTTTTAAATTAAGCTAAAAAAAATTCTTCCGGAGATGGGATTCAACCTGGATCTGCCGCGTTGTAATGCAATTGCATACCGACTGCGCCATCGAAGTACAGATACGCAAGGTCCTCCGAATCGTCGACATATGTTGCAGCATACGGCCATTAGCATAATCATTATTTATTCATTTTCGAAATAATTGTAATAATTAATTTGGTTTAAACAATTAGTAGAATTATTTATAAGTCAACTAACCTACTTTACGTTGTGCATTATGCTAAATGTCTATGTTTGTTGTTGGTTATTTCAAGACACCGTTGCAGGTTATGTCGTGCACACGTGGTGTGCGCCTAATATGTGTTATATACTGCCTGTGAAAATCACTATCCGGAGTTGTAAAGTCTCCTATCTGCATGGGAAAAATTCTTACGCGAATAAGAAAATTTACTATAGTTCCTGCATTAAAATTTATGAATTACAATTTTTACCATACTAGAATATTAATTTTTCACTTTCATTTTAGAATTTGGTTTAAATATAATTGATTGATATTACTGGTCACACTGTCCATAAATTTTTGAGGTAAGTGGTGAAATAAACAACACTCAAGTCTATAACTTTTTCGCCGACGTTCCGATCACTTCACTATGATCCTTATCAGAGCTAAAGTTTATTAAATAAGTTAAGGGGGTCTTACACCTATAAGATTATCTTCATAAAATGACCTAAAAAAACAATTTAAAATATTAGTACATGTAAAATACATAAAAATATTATAAATATAACTAATTATTGTTAAAAAAAAATAAAAAACGGGTCCCCAAGCCCATTTTAATAAGAGCTATGATTTTTTTTAAAAATTAAATTTGGCGTAGACTTTCTCAGGCACCACATGATGGATTTTGATGGGGTGAAGCTTAAAATACTTGTTTTACATTCAACTCTGCGCCAAAACTCAGCGCGCGATTTGAGTTCACGAATTTCATTTAAAATTTTAGTATGCATTTAAATTACGTATATATGTATAAAATATATTAACATTAAATCAATTAACGTATATTCTCAGTTTGATATCTAATCAAAACG
>JAWWEQ010051159.1:0-10511 GCA_035583055.1 Torymus tubicola | reverse complement strand
AAAAAGGTATCTCCATGAATTTTTCGGTGGCTATACCTTTGATCGGTTTTTTTCTGTGTGAATTTTAATGTTTCATTAGGAGTTACGTGAATGACAGTGTACACATACAGCTTTGAAAATATTTTTATTGAAAAACTAAGCAAATTTTACAAAAAAAAGGCTCTTGTGTTTATCGTGAATAATGCTTCACTGAGGAGTTATAAATTAATCAAAATCGGTCAAAAATGCAGTAAAAGCTAAAATCGCCAACTTTGACCCTCTGCCACCAAAAAACTAGAAGTGAAAAAAATCTGAAAAAATTCAGGCTAACATATGGGATGGTTACAAAGCGATTTAGATGATTTTAAAAGAAAAAAAATTTTGACCTCTCAATTCACCTAAGAACTGCCCATATATATATATATATACATATATTTTATTGTTGTTGATTTTGTGTTTGTACTAGCTAAAGCTAGTTTTGTGTAGCTCGCGCTGTTGTGCTTACTTTATTCTCGCCGAAGTTGTGTTAGAGTAATTTATTGACCAGCGTTAACTAAAGTTTAGTCTTTTTACGGAAGCGTAAACTTTACCTTGATCGCAACTGGTCAACTTAGTTGTTTTGATCGCATAGAATCGTTGCTGCTTGCATTTTGCGAATTCGGGAGAGATAGCATCGTCGTTGCACGCGCGGAAAATGCGTCGACTTCGTCGTGACGCGGGGGTAAGGGCCTTAGATGATATAGTGCACAAGCTGACGCCACGGGTCTTGCTTGTTGTTATTAAACACGGACGGGCTGAGTACGGAAGGTACATTAGAGGAATTGCGTGATAGGCGATTACGGTTTGATGTTATGAAGTTTGAAGTACCCGTGTATGACGGGTTTGGAAGTACCCGTGTATGACGATGATTTCCGGGGAGAGCGCTTGCCGGTGACGACAGCGGAGCTGCTCACGCAAGTCTCTCGTGAGGAAAGTGGCCCCCCTGGGGAGTCGAGAATTTTCGAGCACCGCAGCAAGGGACTCCGGAACAGGAGGTTTCGGATGAGCCGGCCGCGGTGGGAGGATAGTGAACGTGAGTACGCCGGCTGAGAGTAGCGTTATGGGAATCAGAGAATGGGAGGAGATAGTACGCCGTGCACTTTTCCGATCGAGCCGTGATGGCCCGTCGGGAGCGAGTAATGGGGCGCGTAGTGAGCCGACTCTGTCGCGCCTTTTTTTTTGCTATCAATGGTTATTCACTGGTCAGACAGGAGAGAAATGTACGGGGTGGAGGGGTTGCTCTTTTTATTAAAAATTCCTACAAATTCACTGTTTTAGCTCAGTCAGACACAACAGTCAAGGGCAAACCCCTCGTACCTGAATAGCTCATGGGTAACATTCAGACTGGGAGGTCAGATCCATTGTTTGTTTGTATTATATATAATCCTCCAGGAGTATCCTTCAGAAAAGCATCATCTATATTGTTAAATGATTTAAAATTGCACAGCGAAAATTATAATAATAAAGTCATTATGGGAGACCTCAATATTAATCTACTTTCTGCCTCCAGAGACTCTAGATTCCTTCTTGATCTGGCCAGTGAATTGGGGTTAAAAATAGTAGATCATGGTCCTACGCACTTTGCCACGCATCCTGGAACCTGAATTGATGCAATCTTTGTCGACTTAAACGCTTCTACGCTATCCTTCGACAATCAACCGACCCGTATCACAATCGGCATAGTATTATTGATGTAGTTCTTGATTTAAGCACTCTTTGTCTTACAAGTGAATCATTCACATATAGACTTTTTAACAAGATCAACGTGGAATTATTGAACTCTACGCTAGCTGGTTGTGATTAGTCGCCTTTCGACTCAACTTCGACAGATCTACAGACGTTACTAGACTGTCTAACTGGAAATCTCACTGAGACCATTAATATGCTTGCACCCGAAAAGACAGTGACGCCCAAAAAGCGCCAACCTCCCTGTATTGATGCTAACTTAGCACTACTACGACAGAAACGTGATGCTGCCCTTAGACGTTTCAAGCGGACGCGTGATTCGTATTTTTTAGACGAATTCCTCAGGCTGCGCATTGAAGTCTCAGAGGCCACTGCGGCGGTTAAATGTAGTATCGCGCGATTTAATCGGCCTCCGTCGGTGGCTAAACAACGGAGGATCGTATATCGCAATTTACAGCCGAAAATTCGATATTTCTTAGAGGGAAAGTCAGTTGATAGTTTCGAAGATTTACATCGTTGGGGGATGGAATACGAGCGAAGGAAAGATTGGGATAAGAGGTACGCGCCAGCGCCGCCGATACCACGCGTTGATACCAGCCATGGCTTTTCGACGGGAAGAGAAAGTCGTGAGCGCAGCATCGACGGGTGCGCAGGAAAATACGGGGGCGAAGCGCGATCCACCGAAAGGAAAACGGAGAAAACGTCAGGCTGCTCCGCAGAGCACAGCGCTGACGGGCGGAGAGGAGGTTGCGGTGGATGCTGTGATGCCAGCAGGAGTCCCGGCGACCACGTATAGAGAGAGGTGCAGCAGCAGTCGCATCCTGAAGTTGGCCGCGGCCAACCCAGGCGAGCGCTACCGGTCGCATAGAGAGTACAGTCGCAAGGCGCAGCAGCTCGACCCGGAAAGCAGGAGGAAGGAGCGCGTGCATCATTTAAGGGAAGGTGTTTTCTGTGTAATAATATAGGTCATCGGCAAAGCGAATGTTCTCTGCCCGTATGTTATGCATGCGGATTACCAGGGCATTATGCGAACGCGTGCCCACAGGGGCGGAGGCAGACAAGTGCGAATCCGCCGGCGAGCACGAACAACAACCAGACAGCGCAGCGTAGCATGCTCTTGGGGGGAACGGAAGTGGGAACGTTAAGTTATACGGGAGTGGGGACAGTAGTGCAGCGGTCTCAACAGGCAGACTATGGTGAATATGATCGGAACGAAAGACGCGTGTTGCTCCGGGAGATCCAATCAGGTTTGGAGGCTGAAACAAACGCACGTTTGCATGGAGCGAATCATATTGCGATAATGCCAGCCGGAGAGGAAGCGTATGTAGACTCTGCCCCGTCCGCGGAAGATTGGTCGATAGGTTCACGCGCTCGACTTCAGGAGTTGAGTGATAGCGAAAATAGAGAGGCCGAGCCTCCTGCACCATGCGCGGGGAGTTTGGTGTGGCGAGGCGATCAGGCGATCGCGGATAGTGAGACTGACCGTGAGCCGCTGAGCAATCAGCTTGACACCGGTCAGTGTAGAGAGCAAGTAACAGAAATGGCACTTAAAAATCGCAACATGGCGACGGTGGAATTAGGCGGGCGAGAATTTAGAGCGCTTATCGACTCAGGCGCGATGGTTTCATTGGTAGATTAGGAAATCGCGCGACTGTGCTAGGCGCGTATCACACTGTCATCGACGATAGTACGCGGTGTAAACGGGGGCGCGCTTCGTGTTTTAGGTAAATTAAAATTAATCTTGGAGATTGACGGCGTGGCAAAACCGCTGGAAGTTCGCACGATTGAGGGAATTGACCATCAAATGATTTTAGGAATCGACTTTTGTAAACTTTGGAAATTGGAAATTAAATTCGCCCATCGACTTTGACGCGTGAGTGGAGGAGAGTATAGAGAGTTCGCTGGCCGTGAAGCTGACTGTGCATCACCCGTACCAGCAATATAGAGAGTACCGCAATGCGCCTAGTATAGAGCATTGTGCCACCGCCAGCTGCGACGTTCGGCCACACCAATCTGATAATGAATCACGTAGAGGTAGACAGCTCGCGCCTGATGAGATGTGCGTCTAGGCGTATGTCTCCCCGGATGCTGGAGATCGCACAGGAAGAAGTGCGACATCGGTTTTGGATCGATTACCGTAAATTAAACAAAGTCACGCGCCCTGATGCGTACCCAATGCCGAGCGTAGACGCAATTTTGGATAGATTGCGCGATGCTAAGTACATCAATAAGATCGATCTACGTCAAGCATATTTTCAGGTATTATTGGATGAAGCAAGTAAGAAATACACGGCATTGGCGATTCAGGGCTCGGAACTTTGGCAGTTCCGGAGAATGGCATTTGGATTCATTAACGGGCCTGCGACGTTTTCTCGTTTAATTGACGCACTGTTTGGGCCGGAATGCCAACCGCACGTGTTCGGGTATCTCGACAACGTAATCATGATTACGAAAACATTCGAAGAATATCTGTTTTGGTTAGAATTCGTGTTGTGGCAGATTGTGGAGGCGGATTTAGCTATTAGCTTCGAGAAATCAGAGTTTTATTGTTAGCAGGTTGCGTATCTCGGGTACTTATTGAACGCGGAAGAGTTACGGCCGAATCCAGAACGCATCGCGCCCTTGTTAAATTACCTCGTGCCAGTTAGCGTAAAACATCTGCGCAGGTTCTTGGGGATGGTAGGGTGGTACGCGCGATTCATTCGGGGAGAGAGGGAGATCAAACTTCCGCTCACGAAATTCGAAGAAAGATCGAGAATGGTCGTGGGGATAGAGCAAGCAGACAGAATTCGAAAATCTAAAAGCAGCACTAGTATCCGCACCAGTTCTCGACCGGCCAGATTTTAATCGCACCTGTTGCGTACAAGCGGACGCAAGTCGCACGCAATATGGGCGGTGCTCACACAAACGTTCTATCATGGAGAACACCCGATAACTTACGTAAATCGTGTTCTAAGCCTGGCAGAGGTCAATTGTATCGTCACAGAGAGAGGAACGCATGATAATGGTGGTGCTAGAGGGTAGAATGGTGATGGAAGGGAACTACCAGGAGGAAGAGAGACTGGCGAAGTGAACCGCGCGCACGAGCAAAGCCCTATTGCGCTTTGTTGGTGGGTCGCCTCAGTAAACCTATTCCTATCACCTTCCTATCCTTAAAAATTTTTGGTAATTACGCGATTTCGGAGGCACGCGGTGATGGCTACGGCAAGTGCGGATGAAGCCACTCGTCTCAAGGAGATTCGCGGCTTGGAGGGGGCTATGACGAGGGAACAGCCGGCAATAGCTATGTCCCCTCGTTCGCCCTTGCCTCGCTCGCTGCCGTAGTCAAAGTCCGTGCCTGTACACAAATAGTGTACACACATTTACACGGGCTTTCTTTTTGATGATTCGGCAACAGCGGCGAAGGAGGACAAGAGAAACAAGGGCGCGACAATTAGCAGGAGAGAGGGGCGCAACGACGCCGCGAAAGTCGCGGGAAAGCGCGACTAGGCGAGAGACACTAATTAGTCTCTGGCTAGCCCTTGCCACGCAACTACGCTCTTCACCTATCGCTCCGCGCCACACAGCGCCGCAAGATTAGATTAGATTAGATTAGATTTATTGATTTGGCCACTGGGTATAACCCAATCTGGTACTACAAAAATATATACAAAGCAAGTACAGAGTATAACAAAATTATAGGGACGAGCATAATAAAATAAAAAAATACAAGTGAATAAAAATCTACGCAGAATATCGCAAGGCGGTAATGCAATAAGCATGGAAAGCAGGAGAATAAAAAAACTGAAGAAATAAAATGAAGGAATATACACCGAAGCTTACCTAGGGTGCGCTCGCAAAGATGCTAATACGCAAATAAATTATAAATTTACAGGGGCGCTAACAAATATTTACAAATATTTACAACGCCGCATACAAATATTTACAAGGACGCATACGTACATTTACAAACATGCAATATGAAGGGAGGATACTGACTGCTCCCTTAATCAATCGGCAGGAATATAAGTGTTTATAAGGCCTTCAGACACTATTCTCTCTCGCCACTCCCTACGATCACGTTCGAGAAGGAATTTATGAAGGGTGGATTTGAAGGAATTAATCAGGCGGGGAGAAAACGAGGTACGGGGCAGGGAATTAAAAAGTCGGGAGGCAGTGAAGGCGAAGGAAGAGTTGAGGGCTTCGGTGCGGGAGGGTTTGAAGTAGAGAGATGGCGAGGAAAGACGGCTCGAGTTTCTGACGTCTATGTCAGTGCCTATCCGTACGAAATTACAGGTGAGATATGAAGGCGATTGGTAAGCGATGATGTTGTAGGCTAGAGAACCGGTGAAGTAGTCTCGACGTCTGAAAAGGGGCAACCATACTCAAGGCGATACGGCGTTACGTGGGCTCGGCGAGGGATATTGCCATAAACGAATCGAACGCACGCATGAAGTGCACGCTTCAACTTGATTTCGCGTTATTTGTCGAGGGCGTGATAAACGATGCACGCGTAGTCGAAGTGCGGGATGACCAGACTCTCGACAAGATGTTTACGAAGTTTCCTCGAAAGGGCGTGCTTGTAAAATTTCAGCGTGTACAACGCACAATAAATTTTTCTCACGCAGTGATTGACGTGCGTGGACCAGTTGAGTGTTCGTCTTATGTGGACACCCAGGCTTTTAACCTCCACCTCGTAAGGAAGTTCCTGACCGTTGACTTTGACCTTCGGAATGGCATTGAGGTCAAGACGGGAAGTGAAATCCTAACTGCCCAGAATAATGACTTTCGTCTTTTCAACATTGAGCCGAGGTCCGTTAGCAGTAGCCCAGTTGGCCACAGCACTCGCATCTTGGCTTATTGCAGCTATTCCTTCGTCCAAATTGGAGGGGAAGAACAAGTGATAAACCTGCGTATCATCGGCGAATATCATGTGACGCGAGCTGTGTATACACAGCGATAAGACGTTGATAAAGATGGAGAATAGTAGTGAGCCCAAGGCACTTCCTTGAGGTACTCCGGTGGTGACAGGTGTCCACGCAGAAGTGTTTCCAGCGCCGTCGCGAACCGCCTGATAGCGCCCGTTGAGATAAGAGAAGAACCAATGGATGACTTCTGTAGAACAACCAAGGCGACGTAGTTTGCGCAGAAGCAGTTCATGCGGCACTGTGTCGAATGCTTTGGAGAAGTAAAACAACACAAAAGCCGTGATTTTTCCCTGCTCAATTGCTAGACGCACGTCTTCAGTGACCCCAAGGAGGGCAGTCTGGGTACTATGACCTCTGCGAAAGCCCGCCTGCCGTGGATCGAGGAGTCGATTGCGTTCTCAGAAGTCAGAGAGTTGATCGTGAACCAGACACTCGAGAACCTTGGAGGCTTCGCATAAGTTGGCTATTGGCCTAGTGTCCGACGGTGTATCCATCAACTTTTTTTTCGCAAGCGGAACAAGTAACGAATTCTTCCACATCACAGGAAAAGAGTTAGATGCAAAAGAGTGGTTGAAAATCGTCACGAGTAGATGTAGCAAAGATGGCAAAAGAAGTTTGAGCATAGGCGACGAGATGTCATCGGAACCCGACGCCGCAGACGATGATCTGTTAATAGCAGCCGCAACTTCGTCGGCTGACACGCAGCTAAACTAAAACATATTCGTCGTGCGTGAAGGCGAGGGCGCGCATACACGTTGGAAACGACAGCCGCGTAGTGACTAGAGAGATCGTTAACCGAAAAACGCGAGAAAGGCGAGGGAAGCGCTTTACCGACAATCCCAAACTTTCTTAACTCCCTCCACATACAATTGGCGCGAGCATCGGGGGCATTGGCCAGTTTAGCAGAGATGTGCTTATTTTTAGCAGAGTCGAGTAAATTAGAAACCTGGATAGGGAGTTGTTTGTAACGTGCGAAATGAGCTGCAACTCCCGCGATTGCGGTCCGTTTATATGCAAGATCACGCTCCTTCATGAGTAGTCGTGCTTCGTGATTAACCGTGATTAACAAGGCTTCCGGCGAGAAGAGAGCGTAATTTTGCGCTTCGGAGCGAGAGCATCATAGGCCTCCACTATGGCTGTGGAGACAACATCGGTCAAAGCATCCATCGACGATAAATTGTGAAGAAGGTTGCTCTCCGAAATAAAATCAGATTGCAAAGAATTTTGAAAATCCGAGGAACCAGTCCGTAGATCGAGCAGCGTATCTATGTGTAAAAGAGGAGATAATTTATTACTGAAGGTATCTTGAAGGCGCTCGCGATCGATGGTACAAAGCTTACGAGTAACAATCTTTTTGACAACGTGAAGTTGTTTACAAAAACGCAACTTAATTTCTATCAGATCATGGCCATTTATGAATGGAGCGTCTGACTTTGTGTATGATATTAAATTTGCAGCATTGCGAATAATAAAAAGATCGAGCCAAGTATGAGAGATGTGATTTTCCGTAATTCGGTGGTGTGTGGGCTCCGAAGGTACAAGATGTAAAAGATTATTATGAATGCATAAGTTGAGAGAGTTAGACGCTCCACACACTTTGGCCATGTTAACATTAAAGTCGCCCGTAATAATAACGTTAGTGTACGACGGGAGGAAGGGGGCTAAACAATAAAAAAATTCAAGGGTATACGCAGCGTGCGGTCGATGGTAGACGACAGCGAAAAGAGTTTTGCGAAAATTACAGACCAACTCGAGGATGAGAAATTCGGGTGTGTTATTAAAAATGGGGTCTGTATGCGCTAAAACGTTCACAGCGAATGAATCACGCACGTATACTCCTATACCACCTGCTCCACAGCCAATTCGATGTAAGCGGTAGAAATTGAATTCTTCAAGTGAAAAAGCAGCATCCGACTCATCCGGGGTAAGAAATGTTTCAGTATTTATCCTCAACATGGGCTTCGAGTATGTGGAAGTGCGGTGAAAGCCGATCCATGTTGGCATGCATGGCTACAAAAGTATCACCTGGACGAGTACGCACGGGCTGGTTGGCAGGATTTCAGACACGCGGGGTATTGACGGGAGCAAGAGAATCGAGTTCGGCTTCGTTATTGATTCTGATAGGGGCACTGTCTCGCGTTGGTCGCACGTACACCTGAAGCAGTTGAACATAAGGCCTCATGTAGTTTAGGGTTCTGGCCTTTTCACAAGATTTACGCCAAAGATTAAAAACTTGCTTAGGCCAGAGCGACCTCAGAAAAATGTGCAAGCGCGCTACCGAGCCAAAAAGCATGTGGGTGTCAAGAGCACCATAATTATTTGATAAGTATAATACATAAAATGTAATTAGGAATATTCTTGTCAATTATTGAAAATTAACATATTTTCTATTTTGTTAAAACTTTACTGATATTATTAATATCTATTTATTGTGTTATTCAAATAATTTATGACATATTTTTGACCATGGACAGACCAAAAATCAAACGAACATTGCAAGAGGAAACGGCTGTTCGAGAAAGGCAGCAAATGCTAAGCGCTGAACGTAGTAGACGATACAGAGAACGAAAACGTGCTAATGCAAATGTAAATGTAAATTTAGATCAATCAAATATATCAAATCGTGGTACACCAATACTTAGACGAACATTTAAAAATGAATCAATTGTTCAAGAAAGGCCGCGAAATCCATCAGCTGAGGGTAGGGATCGATCTATTCTTAATGTTGATATAAATTTAGAACAAGTAGAGGCAGACGATAGCATTAGATTGCGTGTTAGAGAGAACGATGATCAAGATGATGAATTTGAACGTCGGCATCGTCAAATTAATTCAGAAAACCGTACATTTCGAAGACATACCATGAATAATTTGCAGGGTTATAACATCAATGAATATTATTTAAGAGAAATGAATGTTCTATGTAGGCATTGTAATGTTAAACATTTTCAATCTGAGAAAGAAAAAAATAGAGGAGATTCGTTCAACGATTGCTGCGGTTATGGATCAGTTGAATTACCAAATATTCCGGACTTTCCAGATTATTTACGATCGTTGCTAGAAAATAATGATATAAAAAATCGGATCTTTTTTGAGCGTATTCGAAATTATAACTGTATATTTTTATTCGCATCATTTAATGCTAATCTAGTTAATACGGCATATAGCGGAAGGGCACCATATTGTTTCAAAATACAAGGTCAAATATATTATCAGATTAACGAGGCATTATATCCATCGGATAATGAGAATCCTCAATATGGCTAACTTTTTATATTATACCCTCAAGGAGCTGTTGACTATACACTGTTGAGTAGCAGCAACAGTAGTGATAGAGAAATTATGAATAATTTAGAGTAGATCATAAGAAATCATAATATATTTGTCAGGTCGTACGTAATGATGAAAGAAGAAATTGATCGTCAATGTAGACTATTAGGTTCCAATAGTAAGCCAGAATTACAATTATTATTCACTTTGAAACCTGGATACAATCGAAATAGATATAATATTTAAAGAAGTAACGAAGAGGTTGCTGTTTTTCTTACAACAGCTGATGGTGCTATTCCGGATTCGTATGTAACCATTCGAAGTAAGGATACACGAGTATTGCAATCAATAAATTCGATGGATCCGAACATTGAGCCTATGGTTTATCCTCTTTTCTTTCCTTATGGACCTTTAGGTTGGCATAAGAATATTTAAAAAAAATATTAATAATAACAGAAATGTTGTGATAAATCATGATAATGCTGATCAATATGAAGAACAAGGTCGCCGAGTAACGAGATGTGCTTACATTAAATACAGAATAAGCATTAGACCTAATACATTTAATGCATTTTTTTGGGCCGTAGATTATTTCAACAATGGATCGTAGATAGTTACGTTAAAGTAGAA
>JAWWEQ010051158.1:0-10514 GCA_035583055.1 Torymus tubicola | reverse complement strand
CGCGAATTCGGACTCTAAACTGCGCGCTGTGGGAATATTATTCATGCGAGTAATATTCTCTCGCGGCTGCCGTTACAATATATATATATATATATATATATATATATATATATATATATTTCGGCCCCCGTCCGTATAATTGCACAGCAGTAATCATCGGCACTTTCACGCTAAATTGAACTCTGTCCGATATTATCGCGACTGCTGCTGCTTCTGTCCACGGTTGTTCCGTTCGATTCAATAATTATGCATACACATTGCTATATGTGTCGACATGTATATATATATATATATACTTAAATTTTCGTAACGTAGAATATATCTCTGTGTTAAGGTAGATAGTATTATAAAATTTTCACGTGTTTAAATAGTAATTGTATTCTCAGGAGTATAAGAAGGGAAAAGTCGGACACCACGTAGCATTGCAAATTAGCAAAAAAGCTCGCGCTGATTCAGCTAAACTGCGACGGTTTTTTCGTACCATACCTACCTACCTACCACCTCACAACTGCGTGAAATTAAATTTTCACCGTTTTACGACGCTCGTCGCTCTTCTTTTTCACCTCTTACATACACTTTTTATCGTATAACATAACGAAGTTATCCTTACGAATCATTATATATTTACGCAGCGTATATAACATTGCACATATATTCGCGAGGACTTTCCAAACGCGATCGCGCGGGTGGAGGCGGCCGAATTTATATCGGAATATTATGCGCACATTGACGCGCGCATATGTAAGCTATGGGTTCTCTCTCTCTCTCTCGCGCGCGCACTCGGCCATCCGTTGCAGGAATCCCTCGTATGCATCATATATATATATATATATATATATATATATTTGCGTCATCTCCGGCGCGCAGTTATGTCAGCTCTATCGATTTCTCTCATCCAAAACATCGCGCATATTCGCACGTATGTGTGTATTTATATATATACAGAACCGCTTGTATATACGTATATTAATGTACTCGGGTTACTTTCCAAATAACCTCGGGTGCCTCCAATTACCATTGTTCTTTTTATATGTCAAAAACAAAAAAAGAAAGGAGGAATGTGCCGAACAAAAGAGCGAAGTATAGTATCGTTAATATTCACTTGGCCCCTGCTTTTTGCCGTCGTCGTATAGTATCCCACCGGTCGCTCGATTTATTTATAATTAGCCAGCAGTTGCAGCAGCAGCGACGGCGGCGGCTACTGTGGTGCTGCTACTAATTCAGCAGCTCTTTTACCTTTTCTCAAACACACAGAGACAGAGAGAGAGAGAGAGAGTTTTGTGTTATTTTCCCACTTTGCGATTGCCCCGCAGTCGCCGCAAGTTTCTTAATCATCGCGAAACCTCAATTTTTGCCTTTTGTATATCGCTCGCTCGCGTTAACTCGCTTATTCTTATTCTTCGGTGCTTTCGTAAGTATATAGAAGTAAAGATCTTTTCTCTCACTCTGTTCTGGGCGCGAGTATATTTACGTATTCTCTTCTCTCTTTTCAAGCTCGAGCGCGAGTGGAAAGTTTTCACTGAATATCCGCGTATTGATTTTGTATATAACTATATACGTATATAGATAGAGAGAGAAGGAAAGTATTGTCCTCAGGGTAGAACAGCCGGGTTCGAAGGCGAGGATTATAATAACATAAATTAGTTCGATTCTTCGGCGAGCGAGAGAGAGAGAGAGAAGATAGATCCTCCAATCCGAAGTTTTAATGCTTTCTCACCGTTAAAACCTATTTAGTTTTCTCTCGGGCACAGTGCGCAGTAGAGAGAGAGAGAGAGAGAGTGAATTAAAGGATAATCCTCAATTATATCGGCGCAGCGAAACGAAATGATTGTCTCTTCCATTCCACCATTCAACTAAAATTAATCCTTTAATCATCGCTCGCAGCGATCGTCATTCCCACGCAGCCGAAGCTCTTCGACCAGATGCCTATATATATAGATACATACACATACACTCGGGAATTCCAAGAACACAAAATAAATATACGTATATATCTAAGGAATTATAAAAAATCGCACGGTGTATACGAGAATCTAGAAAATATTTATAGGAGCGGAAGAATTTTAAAGGGCAATCGGAATTTCAAAGCGATTTTTATATCCCCTCCCTCAACCCTGAAGCAAAAATGTTCAATAAAACATCGTACATACACCGCACTCCGCTTCTACATATATATATATATATATATATATATATATATATATCTATATATCGGAAAATCGCTAGGCATTCGCGAACGAACACTAACCGCGCTCGGCTAAATTGAAAATTCCCTTCGTCAGCCCTCACATAAAAACCTTCCACATATATATTAAATATACGTATATTATATATAATGATAGATTAACGGCCGCGGTTCTAATTACCATACACTCTACTACACTTCACATTTTCCGGTGATAATTCGGGAAAAACTTTCTCTATACGATATATATATATAGTGTCCCGAAAAACGAGTCAAAGTTGGCTGAAGTTGAAGCCAGGAGAGTAGAAGGAGGAGTGGTATATTGTCGCGAGAGTACAATGCGCCAACTTTTGGCCTTCGCCGTGCTTTTGTCGCCACGCGCGTATTATACAGCAGTTTGCGATGTGTATAAGTGCTGGGCGACGTGGTGTGTTTTTTTTTGGAGGGGGAGGGATGGTATGTGAATAATGATCCTGACGGTCGACTAGTGTATGAGGATAGAAGTAGGTTGTACGGTTTATTTAGGTATTTGGAGGTTGTGGTAGTATAGGTGACGCTGTGCCTTTTTATAATTAATATATTTTGCACGTGAAATACTGCAATTTTAATCATTATCTATAATTTTCACTCCTAACCAGGTACTTCAAATAAACCAAAAAACTTCCGATACCTAACCCTTACGAGGTTTTAACTACACACTTTAGCGTAATTTTCCACAACCGCATAATATATACTTTTACACACTCACTGCAAACCGAAATTTAATTTGCATCCTTACCCTATACACGCTTTACCAGCACGCGAGCGCAATAAACTTTTTTAACGTCTCCGCCCGTGAGTTAGATACACACACCAATCCCTCGCGATTTTTACCTTCTCTCTTTCTCTCTTTCACATATATACTGCAAAAGCTCACCTCGTAATTGCTTAAACGCTCGCTGGCTGGTAGAAAGAATATAAATTCTCATTGAAAAGTCAAAACAATAGCCGCGCACAAGCAACATCCACACATATACCATCCCCCGTAAAAATATTTTTCAGTTTACGCGCCGGCGCGTTCACAAAGACACAGCTGGAACGTTTCGCACGCGAAAAAAAAGAAGCTACGTACATACATACGTACATACACGTCCGTCCTTGCGCTCAAAAGCTCTCGTTCGCTCGTCTCACTCACTCTCTGTGTCTTTTGTACTTGCCGCAAGCGACGCTGCTAATGTACGCTCGCAAGCTTTCTCTCTCTCTTGCTACGTGCAAAGCTTTTAAGGGATACATACACAGGGGCGTGTAGTAGAGTTCTTCTACGAGTTGTCGAGCTGCGCGATTGTCGCGAGCTGCTGCGTTGCTATTGTCGCGGGTGTGCTCGGCTAGAAGTCGTCGTCGTAGTAGTATATAGTCGCATAACGCGACACGTGCTATATACGTTTATATAGGGATGGAAAGTTGTGTTGGTGGGTGTGTAGATGTATGTGTGTATATCGTCTGGAAGGGAAACGAGTGTGTCTGCGCGTGTAATTGAACGCAGGTTTCGGTCTGTCTGGCTCTTGGTATATGTATATATATATAGGGGGAGAGAGAGGGTGAAACGCAAGTGCTGACGTGGTGGTAGGCCAAAGAGGGGATTTTTTTTTTGAAAGATCGTTGGATGATTTGCTAGGGTTTTTTTTTAATGCTTGAGGGTTGAAGGTAACTTTTTTACAGGTACTTCTGAAGAGTAAAAAAAAGGTTGTAAAGTATATGTATTTTGAAGAAAAAATTTATACTTTTTCCAGTATAAGTATCGAAAAGAAATCAGGATATATAACTAAGAGAAATACGTAATTAAGAGTTTCTTCTTTGCAAAAATTCAACTAACCGAGGTAAATTAAATTTTTATTTTTATACACTTAACCCATTTCTGAAAAGATTCGCTATTTACAGAAAATCCTATATATCGCACCCTAACATCTCTTACTGCACCTCAGGGTTTTCGATCAAACTATACCCATATATAGAAACCTCATGACCGTTATATATATATACATCGTTCCTCCACATACAACCAACCATAACTAAATCAATCACAGATGATGTTATGACCGGGCATAAGACAGCAATTTGCATAACCCTTAAATCCCAAACACCGCGAATTAGCACTGACACTGTAAACAATGATATAATTACGTAACTGCTAAACCCGTGCAGCCGTACTTTTCGACCCTATATCTACCCCACCGATATAGTTATTATCTAATACACAACTCGACGACGCGATACGAATTTATCGCACGTTACAACAACACCATAATACACACACATACACACACCCTTACAAAATCCGCACGGGTCCCTTTTCTCTGTGTGTAACAAGAAAGCTCTATATACTACGCTCGCTCGGTACATAGAGACAATGGAAAGGAAGCAAAAGACCGGGACAGCAGCACCACACGTATATATACACACTCCCGCGCGCTAGTCACACACAATGCAAGCGCTTGCACGAGAGATACAAACTCTTTCGAAAGCAGCAACGAGAGAGGGGGGATACGTAGTGACAGACAGACAAACGACATATAGAGAGGATGGACTACGTAGCGACGGGGGCGGCATGACGAGAAGATAGCGGAATTACAGCGCGTATATACTGCTGCTTTCAACTCTCCTCTCTCTCTCTTTGATTCTCGGTTGGTATGTAGCGTCCATATATACGTACGTACGTAGGTACGTGTACATGTAAAGTTTTGACGCTCGTCGTGTTTGAACGCGATAATGTAGCAGTAGAGAGAGAGCAATGGTGCTGGAATATATGTATACCGCGGCTGCGAATGGACGATTAGACGTGCGGAGTGGTACCTGTGTGGGGGTTGATAGGTACGTGTTTTTTTAAAAAGAAAGTATACCCAAAGAAGGTAAAGTATGTGTATAAAAGAGAGAGGACGGTTTGGCAGAATATATATTGCAAGTCGTTAGAGAGAAAGAGAGAGAGAGGTGTACTATACTACGACATCTGCTGGACCTGTGCCAGTAAGCGCGAACCGACGGCGGCGACGGCGGCAGCTATAAGAACCGGCATGGATTGTGTCTTATAGGACGTCGACACTGCAGTGTTATAGAGCATGTATATAACCTTCCGATAACCCGCGGATACTCGCCACCGTCGTGGTATATAATAAGGGTGATACCTTACCTTTCCTCTTTTATAGATACACATAGGAATGGGGGTTGAAAAAGAGCTATACACCAGGACGCGTTGATCACGCTGACGTTGTTAAAACTTTCTAATGGCCGCGACGTATGCGCGAACTCACTCGCACTCTCTCTCTGAGATTTTCTCGCGTTATTGATTCGCTAACGAAGCCGTCGCGTGGTTATATACATATATATGCGCTATACATATATACCCATCGATCGTAGCTGCTGCTGCTGCTGCTACCTCAACCTATACTACACCAGCTCCCGCGATAAATTTCATAAGCCTTCGTCGTCGCACGTAGAAATTCTTGTATACAGTATTAACACCCGACTGCCTGCTTGCTTGCTTGCTGCGATTCGCAGCCTCCGGGGAAATTTTTAATATTGCAACTCTCTAGCGTATGTGTAGAGAGAGAGGGAGGGAGAGGGAGGGGGAGTAGGAGAGAATTATTCACGGGCTGTTGACATTGTTCTATATAACGTAGCGTGACGCCGGTGGCTGTAGTACTGGAGTATGTGTGTGTATGTGTGTATGGGAGAACGAGGGGATTTTGCGATGTATTGGTCGTCGAAGATGTATACGTAAAAAGTGCATTAGCAAGTGTCGTTGTCGTAACAAACGACATCACGCATGTGCTATTAAACAATCCCTCATACAATATATCCATCAACCATATTATCACAAATTCCAAAATGTATATATCATTCCTTCGAAAATTCCCGCGAGATCTGTATGTCTATATACCCACTATATACGCATGTGGTATGCGTAATTTCACCTCTCCCCGGGTGCGCTAGCTATTTTTAGCACGCGAGTTATTAACATCCCGCGTGTCTCTCTCTCTCTCTCTCGTTCGCGACTTCTCCTTCTTCTTCTTCTATGTCTTCGCGTGTACATAGCTATAAGATAGAGAGAGAAAGAGAGAGAGAGAGGAAGCACAGATGTACAATAATAGACGCACTAACGACCCTCGACCCTGCGCAAGGCTATAGCATTCGTGTCTGGAGCCGGCTATTGTTTTCACGTGACGAACGTCTGTGTATATATACAGGGCTGTGATGATGCAGAGGAAAGGGGGGAAGAGATCAGATGCGATATGTTTGTTGTCCCTTTCTCCCTCTCTGTCGTGGCTGGATACGATTGATGGTTATAATGTGATGTCGAGATGTCGCGTTTTTGGGTGTATGAATTGTAAATGTGGAGGGTGTGTATGCATAGGTAGTGGGCTTGTAAAGAGATTATATAGATTTGAAATGATTATATATGGTAAGCTATGTATTTTCATAGATAAACAAAGTGCGTCTTTTAATAAGACCACATCAATTTATTAAACACAAAATCCCAAAATCAAACTAACAATTAAACCACCTCAACGCATTCTATTTCCAATCTATCCGCTGCGCAGCTCATCCCTTCTCAACGCGCGCCCACCACCCACGAATTTCCATCCTCTTCCCTGCCACTTCCCACATACTTACGCACATCAAAGCGCCGCTCGTATACACGCAAGTGCCAGCGTCTCTCTCTCTCTCGCTCATTACCAGCGAAGAAATAATTAAAGCCCAGTAGTATCACAGGTCGAAAGAGAGACCAGAACCTGTGGTAACCTTTCAGTGGTGAATTACCATTAAATACAAGCAAATGTGTAAGAACATCCGATTGGTATATAGAATATATCTATAGTAAACATATACATATATACTACCAACCCGGAGAAATTCTAGATATCACGCGTACCACGTGCAGTTCGAATTATATACTCCGCGCGCTATTAATAATAAGGGCGAACGCGTATATATGGAGACCCATCCTCAATCCATTTATAGATATAGTCTATATAATGAAAAAGAAAAGCACACACTATATTCGTCGCGTCCTCGCGAGAAAAACAATTAGGATCGATGCGTGGTTTATTTTTAAACTATGCGAAGAGAGAGCAAAATAAAAGTAAGGGAGACCCAAATGAGTTTTTTTCCCTATCTCGCTCTACAACAGTGAAACTAATTAAGTCTCGCACTTTCCCCGCAGGTTCGGTTCTCGATCGTATATAGCGCGCTTTGAGGAAAACAACGCAATTAAAAAGCTCCCGGGCTTTATATATATGCGCGCGATGCGCAAGCGGTGTAAAACACTCGTGAAAATTGAATCTCCGGTTTATGTATGTATGTATATGTATGCACGCCCTTTTTCCGACAATGACGTATATATATATATATACGCTTTTTTTGTTTGTGAGAATCGATGTATATATATTGGTATAGGCAAAAAAGCATGCGTGCAATCGTAGGGAAATTTAGTTTGGTTGTAGAGCGTGAATTATTGTTTTTATGGTAATTCGTACGTGCGCTTTATAATATTTCCTTTTAATATACAGTAGACGTAACAAGACATGGTAAGTATAAAATTATATACTGCAGATTGACGATCAGTTTTATAAATATATTATACGCACGTGCAAACATTCCGTTTACTATACAGATCAATACACAGGGTTTATAATACACGTTTACATACATACGTACGTACGTCATGCACACGTTATTGTTTTTTTCGTTTGTCCCCTCCCCTTTTTTTGTTTTCTAATCAATTTGAAAAATCAATCAACCACGTACGCGCTCTATAAACGCATATATACACGTGAACGTACGAGTATACGCTTGCAAACAACACAAAACCATAGCAATTATGTGACAATAGAAAAGCTATACATACGCTCTCTTTCGCACTCTCTCTCTCTTTGTTACTATGCAAACTAAAACGTCGACTAGAATAAATAAAAAAAAGAAAAAATTGAAAAAAACGTCGTTTCGTATAACGCCATTACTGTACAGCGAAAATTTATTTGAAATTCTTGTTTACTGTTTGCCGTTAACAATCGGGACGTGATATTCTACTACTACTGCTACCACTCTACAACAACAACAACAACAACACATCATCATGCAAAACTTGCCGATGTCAATAGACGGTTGTCCTGCACGTTCTCTCTCTCTATTACACCTTCTTCACACGTTGATATTCCTCTCTCTTACTCCGTCTGTTCTTTCTTTCTCTTTCTCAGCAGCCACTCTCGATACTACAATACTGGCAGGCACCACGTGTGCGAGGTGTTCACCTCAGCGCACAGTTATATATATATATTACAACACGCTGCGTGTGCTCAACGCTGAGATATATATATGGTGCGGGGATAATACAGCCACACGCACGTACACGCGCGCGCGAAGCCCGATGTTTATATATGTATGTATGTATATGGTATATAGATATGGCGAACCCAGGAATCAGTATAATGCGTACCTTTGACTATACCTTTGACAACTGTAGTGAAGATATATATGTGTAAACAGAAGTAGAAGTAGAAGAAGAAGAGAGAGAGAGAGAAAGAGAGAATGTGGTGTAAAATGTGTGGTTGTGGTAAGAGAGAGAGAGAGAGAGAGAGAGTGGTAGTGGTTAAGTGGTAAGTGGTAAGTGGAGAAGAGAGAATGGTGTATAGTTATGTGTAATGTGTAGCAGGGCCGGGGGCTGCAGCGACACTGACGCGGCCGGCGTACTACCAGCTCATAGCCTACCGCGCATCCGACCTGGCGCATATGATGTCTCGTTGCGCGCATATACATATATACATACATACTCTCTTTCACAGTTCACAGTATATAGTATATAGAGTATAGCAGCGCCGCCTGTATCAACCTAGCCGCGTGTTTTATATATATATGTATATACATATTTCGACTCATCTTCTTCTCTATACTATACTAC
The DNA here is from genome assembly GCA_035583055.1 of Torymus tubicola. NCBI lineage: Eukaryota > Metazoa > Arthropoda > Insecta > Hymenoptera > Torymidae > Torymus > Torymus tubicola. Next base: position 1,398 of record JAWWEQ010051158.1, on the reverse strand, counting down.
TACTACTGGTGCTTCTTCTTCTTCTTCTTCTTCTATTTTTTTGTTGGCGCGTGTTTGGCGGAGTGAGAGAGAGAGAGTGAGAGAGAGCGTGCCGGGAAATCGGAAAGGCCGCAACAGGTTTTTCGGGGATGCCAAGCACGTCGCACGAGTGAGTCTGCTGTATATATATATGTATATATATATATAGATGAGGGACGAGCGGATGGTCGAAAAACGTGGGTGACGGTAATGAGGGACGTGACGCGCGTGCAGCAAGAGAGAGAGAGAAAGCAGATGTGCTGTGGGCTTAGTTGGTATGAGAGAGAGAGTTACAGGTTGGTGTGGTATGAGAGATGTGCAAGCCGTGAAGGCCATGTGGGGTCGGGGTCGAAACTTATATGGATACTGTAATCGTTTTCGAAGAGTCGTGTTTGTTTGATTGCTAGGGTAATTCGATGGTTATACGGGGTAATGGGAATTTTGGTGATTCGATAGTGTTTGTATAATGGGATATAACTGAGATTCAATTGGTCAAGAGGTTGATGGGTGTAGATGCGGGTTAGGATATTTGGTAATAGAATAAGGGTTGAATTATACTCACAGACAGATGAAAATGTTTTACAGAGCAGTAACAAATGTTTAGAAAACACGTATAAATATAAGCTTCAACTTTTGAAATTTAAAAAAAATTTTTAGAAAAGTAAAATAAAAAATTCGTGCGGTTTTTTATTAAGATGGTTTACTCAAACGGAAATAGAGTACAGTTGATTCTTATATAGTGTGCGATTCGGTTGCTATATATAAAAAGTTATTTTCAATCTTTTTTTTTATTTTCGAAAATGATAATAAGCATAATAGTACTGTGCGCTGAAAGAAAATTTAAACCAGCGCGAGTAATTTTACTAACAACTTAGTACAAAATCGCTGTTACAGCTCTTAGAATACCATTGGTGCTGAATCAGGAACAAGGTATACTACTTATACTCTTATCTTTCCATATCCACTTTCGTCTGAGTGCACACTATTTTTATGCTCACCTCAATGTTTTAAAAGAACATTTTGTAGAAAAGTATACTGCTAAAAATAACAAATAACTTGTTCAAATAAGTTAAAGTAGGTCTTTATACCATAATATTACACTAAATTACATCCTTTTTCCCGTTGTTCCAAAGTATTCAATAATAAATCTCACCTCGTATCTATACGCTCAAACAATCGTAACCAACATCACCACCTCCTTCTCATCCAAATCCAATAACACTCGCTTGACAAACTCATACCTATAAATCCAAAAGTCGAACGTACCACCAGCAACAACCTTATATATACGCGCCATCACCTTATACATGGCCGAATCCATCTCAAATCAGGTGGTCCGCGTATGCCTATCTCACCGATCATTTTGGGATAAAAGTATTC
>JAWWEQ010051157.1:0-10515 GCA_035583055.1 Torymus tubicola | reverse complement strand
AAAAGGGAACCAAACCTTGGCCAGGTGATGCTGTTGCCGCTTGCTGTAGCCGTCACTCTCTCTCGTCCAGCAGGTCATTATCACGTCCTCGCTGGAAAGCACAGGCGGACGTCCTCGGATACATGTGCTTTTTCGCGCCGTGCTTTCCTGGCCGGCCATCTTCTTCACCGCGGCGCGCGAGCCTCTTCCACACAGGCTCGTGCCTGCGGTCTGTGGCCCGAAACGGCGTGCCGTGCCAGTGCTCTCCTTCTCTCTCTCTCTCTCTCTCTGCCTCTTCGGGTTTCGGCTGCTTCTCGGTCAGTGTCGGGAGACGGCGACGTCCTGCCTCTCCTCACCAGCTGATCCATGTATGCTCTAGCTCCAGCTATTGCGTTTTATTCAGCTACAACCAAGGCATTGTAGGGGAAGGGAGGGACATGAAGGGAAATTCCGCTGCCTACAGCGAGGCATAGGGACACGGGCACGCGTATGTGTGCGTGCGACGACGCACCTCGAGCTCCGCTCGCCAACACCGCTATGCATTCGCGCGTATATACGTTTTTCCTCCAGTGATTCGCAATTTGCCGTGTCACAACATATATAAGAATAAAAATCTTTCCACTGCTTTGATGGAAGTACCAGCTGAAATTTACAAATTTATCAGAGAAAATAAAAATAAAATTTTTGTTGGCCATCAAATCTGTCGAGTATACGACCTAATAAATATTAAACCCTGTATCTCATGTTGAAGATTTGGACACAACAAAAATTGTAAAAACAAGCCTTCGTGAATTAAATGCTCGCGAAAGCATGAATCCAGTGAATGCAAAAATGTAAACATTAAGTGTCTCAACTGACAACACAGCAATTCAAAATACATTACCAACTACTGTATTAGTCACAGGGCAGACGACGCGACATCCTGCGGAATACTAATCAACAAAATAAAGAAATATATTGATGCTACAGAATAGCACCTGTTTTACCTTCAAGTACTTTACAACAAAGTGGAAAAGAAAAAATCACAGCCACTACGAAAACAACAACTGAATCTACAACCGAAGCAGAAGCAGTAGTAGCAGCATCAAACCAGGAGCAACAGCAACATCAAAAACAACAGCAACAACAACAACAGCAACAACAACATCAACAACAACAACATCAACAACAACGATCAAAAAATTATCCAATAGCACCTGTTTTCCTTCAAGAACTTTACAACAACAACAAAGTGGAAAGGAAAAAATCACAGCCACTACGAAGACAACAACAATCTGCAACCGAAGCAGAAGCAGTAGTAGCAGCATCAAACCAGGAGCAACAACAACATCAACAACAACATGAACAACAACATCAAGAACATCAACAACAACAATCAAAAAGTAAATCGCAGAAAAACAAATAATAATTTTCTTTTTGTTTTTTAGTGTATAGGACTGAATTATAAATTTTGATTTTCTTGAAAGAATCGAAAAAGACTATGTCAGAAAAGAAAAAACATGTGATAATATTAATATTTTTAATAACAGAATCAAAAAAAATAAAGATTTTATAATGCATGTTAACATAAGAAGCATGTCTGCGAATTTTGAAAAGTTAAAAATATTAATAAATAGCATGAAAAGTAAACCATCTATTGTAATATGTACGGAAATATTTATACAAATTAATTATAAACTTTTTGAACTGGAAGGATATAAAAGTTACTATAACGAAAGTAAAATCAATCAAAATGATGGAGTTATTATTTTTGTTAATGGAAATGTAGTACATGAAAGCGAAATTATAGCGTGTGGTAGGTTCAAAATTATAAATACGCATATTATATTGAATAATAATAGTAGTTTTGATGTTTCTGCTTTATACAGATCACATGATATAACAAAAACTGAGTTCATTTCTGATATTAATAAATTTTTAATTAACAAGAGAAATATTGAAAATCATAATAGGTGATTTCAATATTGATTTCTTAGATTAAGATAGGATTAGCCAAGAATTTCTTAGTAATTTCTTAGATAAAAGATATATTCCTGGCTTCTTGGATATCACTAGGCCACCTGCAGAAAATTGTAAAGGATCGTGGATTGATAATATTTTCATCAAAACTCAGAACACTCACATACAAGTTGAAACATTCATTAACCGATCATTACCCCATTTTTGTTACTTTAAATAAAACTAATATTAAAAAAGCCGAATCCATTAATAAAATAGATTAAAAAAGTTAAAGAGCATTGCTGTTTTAATAGATTGGAACACAATATTATCAATACATGACCCTAACACAGCGACAGACCATTTAATAAATCAAATCAGTTAATGTATCAAACTAGATACAAAACAACACAAAAAAGGAATAATATACATAGGAAAAATTGGATTACAGATTCTATTATAAAATCATGTAAAACCAAGGAATTTCTTTGTAAATTATGGCAAATGGATATTGGGAATGAGCAGCTCAAAACACAGTACAAAAACTATACGAAAATTTTAGATAAGGTTATTAAGGATGCAAAAATTAAATATGATAAAAGCCAAATTGAAAGAAATTCTACGAATCCAAAAAAGCTATGGGATATTATTAATCCAAAAATAGGAAATAAAACAAAAGTCAATGACTATATAAGATATATAAAAGTAGTATAAAAAGATTACAGACAGGAACGAAGTAGCCAATAGTATGAATAAATATTTTTGCGAAATTGGTATTGATAGAATTAATGCGAAAACTTTAATCATGATTTATAACTTCATTGCGCAACCTCTGGAGCATATATTTAATACATGCTTGATGAAAGCCATCTGGCCAAATGCTTTAAAAAAGCTGAGATTGTACCTATATATAAATCTGGAGAGAGGCAAAATATTTCTAACTACAGACCTATATCACCAATATCTAACATTGCCAAAATTTTGGAGAGGATAATATACAATAGAATTTTTTACTTTGTTAAAAAGAATAATATTATTTCTGAACATCAGTTCGGTTTCATGAAAAAATAGGCACGAAAAACGCTCTAAACCACATATCGAATATATTGTACAATAATTTGGACCTTAGCAAACCAACGCTTGTAACTTTTCTGGATTTAGCCAAAGCCTTCGACACAGTAGATCATAAAATACTATTTGAAAAATTATATTTTAAGCGTATTAGAGGTCAAGCCTTGGACCTGCTTACGAGTTATTTAAGTAATAAGTACCAAAATAAATGACAGTGAAAGTGGAGATTCGTTAATAAGTATGGGTGTTCCTCAAGGCACAATCGTAGGACCACTACTCTTCATACTCTACATCAACGAGTTACTAAAAGAAATACCCAGTGATGCAATATCGGCTTATGCTGACGACACTGCTGTAATAGCTACCGGTGATAATTGGAGAGAAGCTCAAGAAATCATGAATATCTATCTACGAAATATTGATAATTGGTTGGATGCTAATAAATTATCACTAAATGTACAGAAGATCGTATTTATGATTTTTGGTAACTACAGCAATAGTGTACCCAGTCAAATTAATATTAAAATAAAAGATAAACTTTTAAGAAGGGTATATAGTCATAAATATCTTAGCATCTTATTTGATTATAATATGAGGTGTATTTAAGCGTTTCGCGGGTTTAAGGATACATCCTTCTGTACAAGTACTCTAGCTCATGAGCACCGCCGGGCAGCGGCGACTTAGGCTTCTTACCGCGGACGAGCAGAAAGCTTTTAACGATCGCCCGGCACGGTAATGCATCGCGAAGCTCTTTTCAATTCAAACGACGCAGAAAAACTCTGTCGCGTAGCCATTCAATAGTAATTTTATTTTCTACTGTTTTTTGTTATACTGTGAGTGTTAATAAAGTGAGCGTTTAAAATAAACCGACTTCAACACTGATTTCAACCACCAGTATCTCACTCCTCTCCAAGGTACTCCTCCGACGGCTGGCAAATTTAATTTACAACGGAACGCATGACGACAGAACTATTCGCGCTAGTTGAAACAAGGTGGGATAAACACATCCAAAATATTGTAAATAGCACTAAGTATCTAATCTATATTTTTATAAGATCGCTAAATCTATGTCTATGGAAGTATTGAGAATGATTTACTATGCTTTTTTCCACAGTATTATTAATTACGGTATCATAGCCTGTGGAGGATCGTATAAAAATAACAGAAATATACTGCAAAACCTAAAAAGAAGAATTTTAAAAATTGTTAATGAACATAATTTTATAATAGAGAATAATCCGATGAACATTGAGCAAGTTTTCATTTATGAATCTTTAAGATATCATTACATTGAACTGAAAAACCAGTATCTCACATCTAGCAGTATAACTAGAAAAAAAATCTTATAGTACCGAGACAAAGAAAAAAAATTAGTGATAAAATTAGTTATTTAAAAGTCATATTGACCTTTAATATGCTACCAAATGATTTAAAAATATTAGACATTAGTAAAATATCGCATTTAAAAAAGCTAAAAAGCTGGATAAAGGCCAGTCTGTAAATGTCTTGTTATTTTTGTTATTTCTTTTTTACACTCATATTGTATATTTTATAACATACTAGCGCCGTTAAGTTTATAATTTATTTTTTTTTTCTTAGTATAGTTAGTTTTAAGTAGTTTTAAGAATTTTATGTAATTTTCCTAGTATAAGTCTTCCCAGGCCATCGCACAGGTAACCATGTTTACCTCTGATGGTACAGGGTTATCTTATGTATATTTTATGTATATGTAATAACTCTGTAATTTAACTGGTAAAATAAATACTAAATCGTTACCAGAAACAATTTCTTTATCTCTACTTGACTCGAAAATAGAATTATAAGTTTTATTGACTTATATCTGATTGTCATCGAATTCAGATTCATTATTTATAGATTCGTATTTTCCAAATCTCTATCTTTTTGATCATCCATTTTTTCTAAACAAATTAATTGAGTGTTTTCTTGAACTATTTGAATATGTCTAGCATTAATTATTTTACCATTTACTAAAACTCTATATAACCATTTTAATTATAAACTACTAATACGTCTAATTCTGCTTTATCATCTCATTTGCTTTTTCTTAAAACTTCTGGTACTCTTATAAAGATTCGACTACCATATATTTTTAAATGATTTACATTAGGTTTTTTGCCAAAAAATATCTCATAAGGACTTTTATTCTCCATTGTATACGCAATTGTTCGAGTTTTTAAATATGGTACTGTTTTTATGATTTCAGACAAATATCGCCTGTGAATTTTTGCTTCTCGCATTAAACATCAATCTATGTCCATTGCAGATCTATTGTATCTTTCTGCTACTCCACTTAATTCATGGACGTAGGGGGGACATGACAATAATTCGATTTCTTTAGACTTTACAAAATCATAAATTTCGCGATTCAAATATCCCTTTCCATTGTTGCATATTTAACTCGTAATTTCTTAACTCTTTTATTGAATTTATTTTCAATTAAATTTACAAACTCTTTAAAACAATTTACAGTCTCTGATTTATTTTTAATGCAAAAAATTCTCGTGCATTTACTATAATCATCAACAAAAGTTACAAAACATTTTTCTCCACCATAACCAGTTGTGTTATGTGGACCATTTAAATCAGTATGTATTAACTCTAATATTTCAGAAGTTTTTGTTCTGTTATTTTTAAAAGGTACATTATCCATTTTACTTTCTATACAATTTGCACATTTTATTTCAGTTTATTCAATTTTATCTTGTAATCCTTCAACTAATTTGCTATATACTAATTTTGTTAAGGCGGTCTTACACCTATATGCTACTGAGGCTAAAATTATCTGAAAAAATAAAATATTATTACCAATAAAAAAACATTATGTATTATTAGGTTAACTATTTTTGGACAATTTGACAAAAATAGAGGTTCTTTTATCCTTTTAGTCCTGAGATATAGTTCTTTCTAGAAAAAAGTTTGGTGTAACTTTTTTTTTGGACTACTTGATGGATTTTCATGGGGTCGAATGCAAATTATTTCTAATACACCTATGGCACAAAGCTCTGGAGTTTAAAATTTTTTTGATTAAGTATGTTTTTTATACAAAAAACCATTCTTCTGTTGTTAATTTTGAAAATTTATATGGTTTTTCACATAAAAAAATACTTAATCAAATGATTTTAAAAATCCAGAGCTTCATGCCATAGGTGGAATGGATTACAAGTAAATTGCACTTCGCCCGTTGAAAATTCATCAAGTAGTCTAAAAGAAAAGTAACGTCAAAGTTTAAAATTTCATATCTTGAGAAATGAGCGTTGAAAGCAAGATCTCTCATATCTTCACTAACAATAACTTCTTGACTATAAAACTTTTTGCACTTCCTGAAACATATAAAATAAATTTTTCTGTATCAGCACGTACGGACTCAAGCTGTCAAACAGTACAGGCAGAATTAACAAGTTAAACATCTTAAATACATCAATGTAACTTGAAAAAGACGGGTTAAGAATGATACATATAAAAGGAAAATAGTAATTCAAAATTTACTCTAATACTATGAAAGCAAATCATATAAAGAAGAATAAAAAATCTTTAATATATTGGATATCCGAAGAAAATTTTAATTACTACAAGAGAAATTAAATGCTGAATAGAAAAAATGCTTGATTATGAAAAGAAAGTAATAAGTATTTAGTTAGTAAAGAAATAAGTTATAAATATGCAACTTACTAACATAAGAATTATCGCAACTAGAGGTACATACAGCTTGTACAGCACTTAATCTTCCAGATGATTATATCATATTTCATGATAACTTGTGTCACGTGTGAAGGAATTTGTTTCTCGTGGCCAGTTCGGGTGATGAGCCCAGAAAGGTGCACAATGAAGTAATTTTACAGTAATTTAGAAATACTTATTTTATTAAGATCTATACTAGCAAGTGAGAGAGAGAGAGAGTCGCTTCTAACGCGTCGCGGTAGATTTGTATATTGGTAGCGGACTTGGTGGCTTGGCTGGTAGGTTGATCGTTGTAGCTTCCTCTCGTCCGATGGTAATGTCCTGGCCTCGTTATCTCTCTTTAGCTAGTCTTCTTCTCGGGCAGCGCCCTAGCCTCGTTATCTCTCTTTAGCTAGTTCTAGTCTCGTCGTGTGCTTCGGCTTTTATAGTAAAAACCACCTCAGTCCCCTCTTCTTTCTTTCACCTACCGATGAGGCTATTATTGCAGCGTCTTCAAAACTTCGCTTAGCTACCAAATTTCTATGTCGGCATTTTCGTGTCCGAACGAGTCGCCGCGCGATTTTTCGCGTCTCATGATTATTGCTGACTCGCGGCTATCGCCGCGGCGTACTGCTTCGTTTTCGAGCTTCGACTATGCTTGGAATACTATCACACATAACACTAGTCCTTCCGAATAACTTCTTGATGTAGCCTCTACCAGTAGCATCTGAATTTAACAATAATTAATGGAAATTTGAAAAAGAAATTTGAATTCCACAAGTATCTAAACTTTATAGAAATTTAATATTTATTCAGTTAATTTATACTTATCTAATATATATCGAATTGGTTGAAGTTTAGGGCAAGCACAAGATACAACTGAGCTGAATTTGTATGTCAATGAAACTAACCCCAAACGTGACAAATTCAAAATAAAAACACCTGGTTGCACAGAGCAGCCGACACTAATAGTTGACGCTGCGAAGCAGCGATCACAGCGCATGTTTGTGGGGCCTTGCAGCGGCGTCTTTCACACTTTTTACCAACTGAGCGCTCGATTTTAGTCCATGAATCTTATTTAAAATTTTTGTGTGTGGAGATTACGTATATATGTATAAAATATATAAACATTAAAGCAGTTAACGTATTTTCTAAGTTTGATATCTTATTAAAACGCCTTTTTCGTTGTATTTCTTTTCTAAAAAATTAATTAAAATTTATTTTTATAAATTTTAAATTAACATTTTAAAATATTAAGTTTTTTTCTTTAACCGTAAAATTGGTTGTAAAAAATTGGTTCTTGATGTGGTTTACGTTTTCGTGATAAGATCCAAATTGGTAGAAACTGGTGACGCGTTCCTATAGAAGTTTACTGACATTTTCGGTTATATCTTCGGGAATTTTTCAAATATGGCACTCAAACTTTCTTTTACAAATTTAGAATGAGATATAGAATCGAAAAATCAAATAAAAAAAATTTTATTTTTTCCAAATTTATAGGTGTAAAACCGCCTTAAATACTGAAAGTTTACATGCCCTATGCCACTTTTCTTTTTCAGTCAATTTTATTGACTTTACATACATTTCATTACACGCCTTTTTCAATACAAAACTTTGCATACAATTTATTTTCCATGGTGGCCACAGCTATTAATTTTCTATCTATGTTATAAATTTTTGCATGATCATTTTTCGTTATTATTGTGTTATTCTTTGTTATTTATGAAAACCTTAATAAATTTTGTCTAATTCCTTCAACATAATAAACATTTTTTAAATCAACATGTACTTTATCATAATAATTTTTAAAATAAATTTTAATATTTCCAATTTTAGTAGTTGCCAACTTTTAACCATCTGGTAATTTTACATCAATAGGAATTTTCAAATCTACATAGTTGTCAAAGAATTTATTGCTTCTAATAATATGATCAGCGCACCCACTGTCAAGTAGCCAATTTATTATATCGTCATTCTCAAAGTGTTCGTTATACCCCGTTACATTATTTGTTTCGCTTGTTTCGCTAGTTCTTTGATCATTTACTTGAGAGTAGTCAGTCGTTGCTTTGGCACTTTCTTCATTCATACTGCATATTTCAATGTTACGATTATTCACTACTTTCACACGTTTAATTTGTATATCTTTTTTTTTAATTAAAATACCACACACTTTTTTTCAAAGTCCATAGGGTTTTTAATGTCTCTTTTAATATTTTGCACTAATATTTTTGGGATTCTTTTGCTTTTATTCACTAGGCTGGTAGTTGTTATTACAGCGTATGTTTTCTGGTTATGTTGTTTTATTTCAAGCTCGTCTTCATTTTTCTCTTTTTTAATAACTGTTTTAGTAACGTGTTTTTTTCTGTTAGTTCATGATTTAATTGTTTAGTAGTTGAATTTCGACTTGTTGATTTTCGTGTTCTGTATTATCAGTTAGTATATTAACATTATGTTTATCAGCAGTATCCATTGATTTATGTGTATTTTCGTAGATAGAAATTTCATTGAGAATCATATGCTTTATTTGTTCTTCCTTTTCACTTTTTATTTGTGCGATAAGTATTTTAGCTGCTTCATTAAGTTTAATTTCATTGTTCTTTAAGGTTAGGTTTAATTTCACGTGGTTGGGACATATCATCAATACGTTACTGATATATTTTTTGTCGTTGTTTTTCAACTTCTCATAGTCACTTTTATTGTATACATTTTGACAAATAAGTCAGATAACAACTTGAACTTTACTTTTTGGGTGACATTTAAAAGCTATTTCTACGATTTTATTAGGATACTCCTCGGAAGGCAACCTGCCTCCCGACGCTATTTTGGACTAGCTTCCAGATCTTCTTTAATAATAACTTTTCCCATAAAATATCTGATAGCGAAACACTCAATCAAGGTGAAACAAATAACGCGGGAAATTTAGAGACGCATAAGGCACCGGAATTGTTCGCGATCGCTACTGGAGGAACAAAAAAAGAGACTTATGGAACTACCGGTCGCGTATCCCTCGGATAGGGTAACACAAAGTAAGCATACGAAAAAATTAGAGCAAGTCGAAGTGAATAAACTAATAGCGAACGTGAGACGCTCACTCGATTTTGGGGAACGAGATAAACTCATAGGTGTTAGCTTAGACGTCCCATATACAGATTTAACAATGAGCGAAGGAGAAATAGCGCATAGTACAGAGGAGTTTTAGAAAGAAGCTAAATGAATTGCGACATGAGTTACACTCGAATACCGTCAGATTTGACGTCCATGACAAAAGACTAGACACACTGGATAACCCATGTACACGATTTAACGTAATAGGATCAGCGGTACGAAAACATGACCCGGACATAAGAAGTAACAAAGAGACCACGTTGACACTCGTAGACGATATGACGGAATTAACACGCCAGCTGAACGTCTGCAAGGAAGTAACAGGGCATGTCGCGATCGGGTGTAGGAATAATAAGGAAAAAATAGCCGAACTTGAAGTAAAATATTTGGGTTTGCAATAAAAGATAGAAGAAAATAAGTATGAAATTGAGAATAGCGTTGGACACTGGCTATCACCAGGGATCTCGGTAAACTCACAGATTAGATACGAAATGCCGACCTTTAGAGCCAGCGTAGGAGATATACCAGCGCGGTTCATAAAATCATTCATGAACTATTTAAAAGCCATCAACGCAAACAAATATAATTTAAAACACGTGATTTTTCAAATGTTACAAGACATTGATAAATTCAAAAATAGATTTTTAGCACGATATTGGAATAGCACTTTACTCTCTAAAGTTGAATTAGTGAAAATTGCTCCACCATTTCAATTAGTGGAAAAAACTACTAATTTATTAGTAA
>JAWWEQ010051156.1:0-10519 GCA_035583055.1 Torymus tubicola | reverse complement strand
ATGATAACCATCGATTGGTTCGAATAAGCACGTGCGAGAAAGAGAAAGAGAGGATTTTTTTCCTCCCTATATCGGTCTTCTTCCTCTTCTTCAATTTTTTTTTCGTACGATTGAAGACAGGAAGAAGAGAAAGAGAGAGTGAGAGGGGGGGAAGGAGAAAACGATACGTACTCGAGCACGTGCACTCATATTCTACGCGGATTATACGCGTTATGTGCATGGAACCAACGACAATTTATGCCATTAGCGGCCGCGAGAGTGACGATGGTAGCGACGGTTATCATTATTGTATACAACGGGTTCGTTAATCTCAGTGTAAATTTTGTTATATATACATATGTATATTTGTTAATGAAAAGGGAAGAAACGTGCTCGGCGTGTTTTTTTTTTTAAATCGACGATTTCTCTCGCTTTTCTTTTCTCATCTGCGATTTTTCTGGACTACATAGGGTATATATCTACATATATATATATACATAGGAGATGAAAGAGAGAAAAGAGGGAGAGTATAGTTGTTTGTAAAAAAGAAAAAATGGAAAGAAGGGAGGTGAACGAAAGGCGAGAGTCGACGTACAGAGCCGTGTGTATGTGCGCATTTGTAAAATGGAGCGAAGCAGCAGAGATAAAGAATTATTTCGTATTTTACAATGTATTTTACAAAAATTAAAATATTTGGGAAGAAAAACAAACAAAACACAACATATATATAATGAATCGTTGCGTATTTTGATTCTTCTTTTCTTTTTCAAGTAGAACAAACAAACGAGTGAAAGAGAGACAAAAAAACCGACACGAAGCTCTCGGTTTCTCGCGTTGGCTGTGGGCGTGAGGAAATGAGACTAAGCGATATTTCCACTCTTGAGATTTGTATGTTTTTGTACATATGTAAGGCGATGGAAAAGGAGAAGGAGGAGGTGGAGAATAGAAAGAGAGCAGATGCTGTCCCTAATCAAAGTTTTATTAACTATACAGTGCCTGATGTTTTTTTCTATGATTGAGAGTAATTAACGGACAAGGAATCTATTGCGATATCGCACGGTGAAATTATTGATTGACATCTATTTTTTCTGTTCAAGTAGTATTTTGTAAAAGTGATTTTAAAAGCTTGAAACATAATGAGGATTTCTCAAGAGGAAGAGTATTATTTCGCATTTTTTTCCTTTGTATTTTGATACAATTTTTATTGTATTATTCTTTATTGGACTATTCGTAGAGAGATAAATAATATTTGTAATGTAGTATTAGGACTTTTTACTATGAAAGTAATTCGTGTTACTTTATGTATTTGTTGGAAATTCGCTTTTGTACATAATAATGATTGAATCTAATTGAAAAAATTTGTTAAGGATTTCACCGTTCGATATTCCTACGGCTCTAAAAGCGTAAAAATTTTGAATGAATCAAGACTTATGTCCTTCTTCTCTTGTTACATGTAAATAGAGATAAAGTAACCTTTATTGAGCAAAAGTTAATCTTCCATTTTTAATTCTATAATTCAGATACGCAATTGAGTTATTGCATTTTATAGAAAAATTTAATTTTTACAGAATTTTCTTTTCATATTTTTTGACATTCTTTAATTTTACTTACATTAAAAAGTTATAAAAAAAATATGATGCATTTTTGTTAAAGTACTTTGAATTTTCTTAATATTATTACGATGGAAAACTTTCTGTAGGGAAAACTTGAAAATTAATGATAAAATTAATATTTAAAGTATTTATAAAAATATTTTTCACGATAGTAACTTACACAATTTTAGGTTATGCTATCGTTTCTAAAAATTGTAGAAAAATAAAATTTTTTACTTTTGAAAATCTGTGAAACAGTATAAAAATAAGTATTTTTAACGAAATTGAATTATTATAATTCAAGTATGCTATTATAACATACATTTTCTACAATTGTATAATAATTTCTATTAAAGACGATTTCCATCTGAGTAACCTAACGGAAAAAACCTTATCCTGCCTTTATGCGACGCTCATAGCGTGAAAGTATACAAAAGTTTTGCATTCATATGCGAATGTACAACAATCGTAATTCTTGATTCCCTCAACATACGAAAACTAAGCTTTTGAAATTCGAAATTTTTTCATAGACCAGCCATGAATTTTTTTTTATAATTTTTTAATCTTATCTTTTACATGAAAACTAACAAATAAGCCATTAATGGTTTGGCGAACGTGCATCGTAACTGTCATTGTGCAAGGAATATGAACATTCCATGTTGCTGAATGTTCATGATAATAACCATTCGCACAAGCGTATGCACGTTTTAAAAACCTTCATATTACATAAATATACGAACAAGACTTCAATCTATTGCATTATTTATTATTAAGTACAATTTCCACCCAAACGGGTTCTCCCGAGAAGAAATAACGTTTAAACGTTCCTATATCTTCTGCGTTATATTCTTTCTCATTTTATTAAACACGACGCATTCTTTAGCTTTTTTTTCTCTCACAAGACGAAAATCCTGATAACATCGCATTTTATTTCTCAAGACAGTACTGAGCAATGCATGCCAAAGAACAAATAATAACACGTATAGACGAAAAAACAAAAAAAAAAAAAAAAGAAATCCATGGCGCCGTGTATGAAAAACTTTCTCATTTCGAGCTGCATGCGCGCACAGGAAATCGGTACGATGGGACACAGGGACGCGAAAAGAGATTGGGACGGGGATATTTTACAAAAGTAGGAAGAGACGAAGAAAGGAAAAAAAAGTAATCCCACGGCGGACAATGACGAGCTGAATACGCTTATAATAAACGTAGCACCGTTTTTTTTTTCAAACACTAAGTGCGATTTCGTAATGTTATTCCTTACACTCGAGGTGATAAGGAAGGCGTCGCGAGAGGTATACAAGTGAATGAGAGATGAAGAAAAACTCGTTTCCGGGCGCAATCGATGAGACGACGACACATACACACTCCGCTGCTATTGGCCGTTGATGTTACTACTATATTGTTTTTTTTTCTTCCTTTTTTTTTTTTTAGAAATTACATTATGATTATTATTATAGAATAGGCGTAAGAGGAGAGCACCAGAAAATGTTGGGAATTTGCATATAAAATGTGATAAAATGCTACGTATTTTTCCCTTTTGTACATCGATGCGATTGAGCTGTTAACAAATTTGCAAGTTTTTTCGAAATTCAACGTGAACGATATGAAATGAAGAAACAATTTTTATATGCAAGTGCCCAATCGGAGGATATATTCGTGTAAAATCCTTATGGATTTACGTAGGAAACTTTTGAAATTCAATTAGCTCTGTAAATTATTGTAAATTTTTGTAAAAAAAAATAACTAAAAATATCAGTAAGAACCTTGAAGAAATGTAGCTACTGTGAAAAGATGTAAATAAATGTCATGATTTAAAATAATTAAATAATAAGAAGTTGGAAAGTTTTTGCGTTCATATTTTATTTTCGATAATTCGATTTTAATTTTGTTTTTTTTTTTCTTAATTATTCCATTATTTGTTTGATTATTGCACAGAAATTATTGGTAAAGTATTTTTGCGTTGCAAAATTGGGTCCTTTAATTTTTTAATACCTTATTTTGCGAATGCTAGAAAATTTATATGAAATATTTACGATTAATCATTTGTATTCGATTGTTTATTTTATTTAGTTTAACGAAGTTTTTCATTTTGTTTTTAAAAATATATTCAGATTTATTTTAGGTTGCTTTAAAACTTGATAATAACTGATAAAGATACAACTTTTTATTAAATTTAATTTAAACCTGCAGTTTCAAAAGATAATTCACTGTTTGAACACAAAATCAATATTTTCGAATTCAATTATTTAAGCATGAAAAGCTTTAATAAATTTTTAGAGTAATTTCCATGAAAAGCAGATTAAAGGACAAATAAAAAAAAGCAATTTGAAAAGTTTTCACGAATATGAAAAATTAATCCAGCACGTACATAAAAGCTTTTGCACTGATTGTCAATGCATAATTAAACGATTCTGAAAACTTCTGCTCAGTCAAATCCGCAATTGTAAAAATGATATTGAAATTAATTTTTCTACGAATTTACAAAAATAACGACGGGTGACGTTAAAACTTGATCCAGAAACATTTAATTATGCATCAAATTATGTGTACTGTATAAACTAGTGATTAGACGATTTCTAGTATGTAAAAATGAACACTATTGTACATTAGATGATCTGATTTGTAAAGACATGTGAAAGTCAGCGACGAAATGTATGATCATTTTTTTTTAATTAATCAAATGATGAATTGATCGAAAAACCTTGAATCTTTATCTTTTTTTTTTCAATTCATATATTTGATGTGTTGGATATGTAAAAATTAAAATATCATATACAAACATTTGTCATTTTATAATTAACCATTTTATTGAAAAAGCTATTCTTGAGTTTTTATTGATACACTCGATTCGTACTATTATTATATCATAACTCTAAATTTCTTTATGATAACGGGACGAAAGTAATAAAAATATTCAATCGCTTCAGTTCAAAAAGCACTAACCTCGTATATAATACCTTCCCACAAATTTAATTTCATTCAATTCGACTTAAAGTACTTATTCCCAGTTTCATTCGTTTGTCATTTGCGCGTGCCAAATTAATGAGAATTTGGAATCCGGTGTACACTTGTAAATACGTAAAACTAGTGTCCATATATACATACAAGTATGTAAATATTTTTATCGACCTTAATTCAATCGCGAAAAACAAATAAACACCTTTTATCGGTTATACGCTCCGTTTACGCGAGCGCGCGCGCACGCAAAATTACTGTTATTGAGCCGTTTGATAATGAACGACTTTCACATCGTCTCTCTCTCTCTCTCTGTGCTATGAGTGTTGAGCGTCTCATCGATTGTTGCGATATATACGCGACGAAATACCCGCGCGACTATTTATTATCATAGACAAGACAAAGAGTGACAACCACGACGACGACGACTGCGACTATATAACGATATCCTCTGTATTGTGTAAAATTGTGTTTAGGAAAAAGAAAGGTGAAAGTGCATGTACATATGTAGAGATAGACGAAGAATATACATATATATATTATTATACATACCGAAAAAGCGTGTACAATTTTGTAAATAAGATGTTTCGGAGCGAACGAAACGAACGGAATCGTCGCGCGGAATCTCGATTATATTATATATATGTACATGTATAAAAAATAATAATATATATAAATACATACACATGTTGTTTCACTTCTCGAGACGCCGCGCGCATCACAATTCTGTATAAAACGTTGATTTGTAAATTTTTGTATGATAATTATATATAAAGATGAAAATTCGATCGTCTCCACTCTCGTATATACATATATATACACAGATATAATATAAAATCGCTCGAGAAGTGAAAATCCGCGGTACGCGACGCTGCGTATGTGTCTATGTATCTTCGTTCGATTCGTTCGCCACGATATATTATATGAATATAATAGCGACGATGCGGTATCATTATACCTTTTCAAACGCGTCGACGCAATTAGCTGAGCGAAGCGGATAACGTAAATTGTTTGATTTTCACGTTTATATTTTTGCAGAAATGCCGAGTAATATAAATATATTGACGAAAAAGGTGAACGACAAGTGTATGTATGTATGTGTGTGTGTTTGTGTGTGTGTGTGAGAAAGAGAGAAATAGCGAAATAAAAAAAAGAAATGAAAGAAATGAGAACAAATTTCGACGTTGAACGAAGAAGCTATAAATAATGGAGAATAAAATCCTTTTCGAAATATTAATTCGATGTACAGTTTATTGAAACCTTACCGCATTGTTCCTTTTCTATATGTATACATGTTAATTATGATAGTTTGTACGATATATTTATTGAATAGTTGGAAAAAACATAATAGGTAAAATAATTGTACAAATATTGTAGATGTTCTAATACTTTATTTGACCAAAATTTATGTTTATTTCTGTAGTTCAACTAAACTTTAACTTTGTTCCACTTTAACTTCTCAAATTGATCTATATTTATTCCGTTGATATGAAATACATTTAACAGGTACCAAAAAGTCAAGAAAAACATAAGCACTCTATTACAAAGTTAAAAACTAGAAATTTCTATAATCACATTAATTGGCATTTTCAACATTAAAGTTTCACGGAAAGCAAAGTTAAAGCTTAATTCCTCATATAGAAACATTATAAAAGACTCTTCATTTTCATTACCCTGAAAAACAACTACAAAAAAATATAATAACCCAATAAACACTGTACACTCAATTCCCCCGATCATATAAGTTGACAAATCTTAATTACCTTATCCTATACACACAAACGGCACATATAATCTTTCTCCTCTCTCTCTCTCTCTCTCTCTCTCTCTCTCTCCTCTCCCTCTTACTCTATTACAAACCCCGATCCACACACGCGCCCGTCACGCTTATTAATATCGGCCTCATTTTTAGGACTGCACTGAATAATTCAATTATACACGATGGAAGTCCAGCAGTGGCGTCGTCAGGACAACCGTCGTCGTCGTCGTCGTTGGCAGCGACGATGGCAGTCAATGCGCAGGCGTTGTGTCTCTCTCTTTCTGCGACTAGGTACTCAATCCCCCCCCTCCCCCCAGTAATGCTATAATATAACGCTATCTTACGAAAAAGTAAGTAACCTCAACTCTCTCAATCTTGACTATATAGAGGCAAAAAACGCGGACACGCCGCAACAATGAGGCGTTACGTAATTGGTTTGATTTTGCAATTGATTGCCGAATAATTGATTGGCGTTTCGTTGAGTGGAAAAGGCAAATAATCGTGAAGCCAAAAGAATAGAGAGAGAGAGAGAGCGAGTTGTTAGAGTAGTATAGGTATATAGTTTTTATTTATGAATAGTCTATCTTTGCATTGTCTTTGAAGTTGCTGCGGTAATTTACTCTCGTGTAAAATACTGTGAAAAAGATTGAAATAGAAAATGATACTTATATTTGATTGTCTGATGTTAGATTAAGTATTTTAATTGGCATGTGATGTGATTTCTGTAATTGTTATTATTTAAGACGCTACAAGTATAGTAATCATAACGTGATTTGGCTATAGAAAAATTAACAGAATTATTGTTTTATGAAACGGAATTAAAAATATTAAATTATATTAAATAGAAATTGATTATAAACTTTAACAGTTTAATGAAAAGATATATCTTCATTATATTATAACAATATTCGTTAATGTACTGTAAAATAAAATTTCTGAAACTGCAAAAAAATCTTTTTTAACAATTTTTTTTTCAATATCCAATAGGATTCTAATTAAAGTATGTATCTCACCATGCAATGTATGCACCTCTACACTTATACGCACATATTTCATGTCAAGCTATTTATGCTCGTATATAACGATTGTGAATAGCTGAAGTAATTTACCTCTCTGCTTCATTTATCACTTTACATTTCATACCTGCATTCCGGATATCAATTTGTTTCTCGTCGTGTCGCGATACTTACTATACATTTTCGTACACGTAAACAACTTGCCGGATGTATATATATGTATATCCACTAGTTCGCGTGCACAACTATAAGTATAACGTACTTGCGTACTTAGTTACAGTTTACATTCCGTATTAAGAGTCGAATTATGCGCAATGCATGTTTCTCTTGCGAATGATTATTTCAAATCACAAGTCTAATGAAGTGTATATGTTGAGCGTATACTTAACAGGCTCCGATATATACATACAATGCGAACAAATCAAATGATATATATATATATATGAATAGAGAACAAAATTAAACTTTATACGTATACACTTTAGTATTGAATTTATATCCAGATTTATCTGAAAATTTATACACAGCCCATTATAAATATCTTTGAGTACCAAACTTAAATAACCGCAAACCATGCGATAATAAGAAGAAAAAAAGAAAACTATCTGTCAACATACAATCGAAGCCAACTGAGTAAAATTAGAAACGAACGCTAACAAGTGGACGATCGTATAACCTCTCTCGATACGAAAATAAACCTAAATACGAGAGCTTGCGACCACTGCACACGAGTTTCGCATCGGCTAGACTAAAAAAAAGCTCACCATATGATCGTACCGAAACTTTGAAAATACGAACGACGCTGTACTTATATACTACGACTTTCTTTCCAACTCTTTGCCACCTCGACTACACGGACGCACACACGTGTATATATATATATATATATATATATATATATAATATGTTCCTCTCTCTCTCGACTCTGCACCGAGGAAAAGGTCGAGGAACGGACAGCACGCGCGCACTTGCTTCGCTCATAGCGCTGTATACTATACTTATATATATATATGTATTTGTCAGTGCGTGCGCATCGTCGTGTCTGAGAGAGAGATAACGAGAGAGAGAGAGAGAAAACTAGAGAAGTCGAGTATATGCAACGCGCCGGTTTCAAATAGGTAGAATGAGAACGTTAATGAATGGAATTCAGGGTTTTAGAATTACTTGAATGGGAGTTAGATGGAAAATCTGTGTTGTAACGTTTAGTTTAACAGGAAAAAGACTTGCATAGGGATAGGGAGTAGAGGGAAAGTGAATTATCTTGACGATAATTTTTCAACATTAATATGCCTTCCTCATTGAAAATATCCACCTGGAATTCCAGGTAGGTCTGGGATTCCAGTTGGCTGTATTAAAAATATATATGTGAATATGTAACTAAATTTTGTTTCTTTATATAAAAATCCTATTCGAGAGCAATCGCTTTATCTAATATAACAAAAGACGAACAGAGGCGCGCTACGCACCATCGAACGCTAGTAATATTTATGTATATTACATTATTACTTTCTCAAGTAAGTAGAAAAACTTTATCGGTTTATCCAAAGTCAAAATGGGAGAAGCCAAGGCATTGGAAAAGTCGCGTGGACGATGCCATTTGACTTCCTTATCTACCCTTGGTGTTATTTAGTAAGGGAAGTTTGATCTAGCTCGCCGCCTAGCGGACAGCAACAGAGATCGCCAGCGTAAATAGTTCCGAGAAAGGCGGAAAAGTCGCGGCGCGCTCATGCACCAAGCGCGGAGCCGTCTTCACGGAAAAAAAAGAAATAGTAACGTTTACTGATGACTATAGTAAGTCTTACACGTACTGTAAATATATATTCAGTTAAAGTTACGTTAGCAGCTAATGACTTTAATATGACACAACTGCAGTTGCCATGGCAACGTTCACATTACCAGAGAATTCATGAGAACTCTACATAAGTCTTTAGTAACTTTGACCGAAGCTTTTCCTCTTCTAAATTACATGCAAGTTAATATAAAATTGACTATTTCTTTTTTCCCATGTTCTCGGCTGTTTCCCCCACCCCGCTGAGTTAAGGCGCTGGCAATCTCTGCCGCTATCCGCTAGGTGGCGAGCTAGATCAAACTCCCCTTACTAAGTAAGTAACGCCAAGGGTAGATAAGGAAATCAAATGCTATCATCCGCACGATTTTTCCAATGCCATTGGAATGTTGAGCTACAAGGCGTACTTCGTTTTTTGAATTAAGTCTTTCTACTCGAAAAAGTACTAATATAACTTAAATATTAACAGAATTGAGATAAATATTCACATATATATTTTTAATACAGCCAGCTGGAATCCCAGATCTACCTGGAACATTGAAAATATACACCTGAAATTCCAGGTGGATATTTTCAACGGGGTTATTATGAAACCGCTCGAAAACGTTTTTGGTAATATTTTTTATATAAACGGAAGCCCTGAAGATCGAGATTTTGTAAATAAACTTGAGAAAATAATTGAACAATAAAAATAGTATTTCACATCTCCTCTAAGTAGTATTTCTATAAAAAATTAATTAGAGACTTGATAAATCTAATGGAATTTGTATTTTAATAATTTTTACGATACGTTCCTATTTATTATGAATAATTAACTTTTAATATAAACTATTTAATACCTCAATTTTCACAAATAAATTACTTAACTAAATATCACATGACTAATATTATTCGACATTATAATTATATACATGCATACCGGTAATTTCTTTCCCTCTGCTATCCAGAACAATGAAATAGTACATCTCTAATTAAATAAGTAGTATATTCCAGAAACCAATTTCATTCATATCAATAAAGTTTTCAATCATTTTAATTATCACTTTTTAATACAACATCTTCAGTCTTACCTTCATCGAACGATCGATTATTCCTGTCAGCAGATGCCTTATCACGAGCACAGTGCTGTCACGGAACTTCTTGTTTACCACTCGGTGCAGCGCTGCGTGGATCTTGTAATCCGTTGGGTCTTCGAAGGTACCTTCTATGATCATGATCTTACGCCTGCGGACTACTGCGCGAATCAAGGAGATTCTCTTTCGTTTTGAGACACTGAAAAGGTGACGTAAAATGTATAGGTTTGTGTTATTTTATATTGAATTAGTTTGTTATAAATTTCATGATTTATTATATTGAAGTGATAACTTCTTATGGGAGGGTGAATTCGTGAACATGTCGCTACTTGGGCTCTACATCGATCAAATTTTCA
>JAWWEQ010051155.1:0-10519 GCA_035583055.1 Torymus tubicola | reverse complement strand
TTTGAAATTAGAACAAGCTAGTGAAATTGATGAAACAATAAAATATAGAAATCTAATAGGCGAATTATTATACATTATTTCAAGACAATTTATTGTTCACATCCACCCCCTCATCTCAACAATTTCTTTTACTAATTCTTTTGATGACAGAAAGATGCGGATACGTTTGTTTGAAATTCTTGATGCCGCAAGAATGTTGTGGGGCTGTATACGATATCTCTAATACCGACGGTGTAATCAGTAAGATATAAGTCGTCTACGCAGTCTAGTAGTAGGCTTTGGTCTTGCTTTCGGAATTTATCCTTCCGAATGATTGCTGATTAACTGACTCCTTTTTGACCATCCTGCGTCGAACTTGTTGGGATTGCACTTTCACTATTAGCCAGAAGGATCTGATAATGTAGAAACATTTCGAATCACAAATATATATTCGATTGTTGACGTAGTACGAGTAATACAAGTAAACACGTCTACACTCTCCGGCATCCCGAAGAGAACTGTGTTAATAGAAACTCTCACATCAGCAGCGGCATTCCCACTCATCTGCGTGACGAACTGGATACAAAACCACTCATTTACCTATTCTTTGGAATTATCATACATCGAAGAAAATGCAAATGTGTACGTTACGCACATACAGATGTAAAAAATTTATTGTACCACTCAAACACAATAGAAAAAATTCTATAATGTAATGAAAGTATTGTATCTGTTATACCAATCACTATTGTAATATATTATACGGAGTTTTTTTTTGCTTAACTTGTGTTAAACTCAGATTTCATTAACGTCAAGTTTGGCTTTGGGTGCCAATATTTCATAAGCATTGCAGCTTACTTTATCAAGATAGGAGTGAGACTCAGGGCTCAAGCCCTAGATTCAAATGTTTATACGATGCACGATGTCGAAGAAGTTGAGATTTCCTCGACGCTGATTGGTCGACGAAACTGATTGCTTTTCTGCAGAAAATTGCGGATCAAATTATATGAAAATTACATAGATAAAGAAGGAAAGCATACGAAGCAGGAGTCTTTCAAATTACACACAAGTATTACTTTAGATTATTACTATTAATACTACAGCTAACGTTAACATGTATGAGTCAAGCGTGTAGCATGTGGACATTAAACAGCTGAGGCAGCGATTATGGCGAAAATTTGCAATGGCGTATTGCGCTATAGAGAATTGGCGCGCCTTTGCTGTTATTAGTTTAGTACGTGTAGTGTGGCGCGCATGCTAAATTTTAAACATGTAAAAACTGTCTCAGAAAAGCACACTTTTGAGGAATAAAAACTCTTTTAGGTAGCGTTTTACATGTTCAGGATTCAGCGTGTCCGATACACTAACATAGAATACAGAACTGATTTTTTATTGTATAATTAAAGATTTTCGATCTTGTCTGCTTTATGCACTATGAATTATGGTGTTTAAAAAAATATATTTGTGCATAGTTTTTTTCAGTAAATAGTTAATGGATTTCCATGAAACAAAAGGCAATCCACTGGTTTTATACTCAGGATTGGCGGCAAGAGTTGAAAATATAAAGTTTACTTGATTAACTATTTATTCAATACAAAAAAACTATTATTTTACTCCAATTTTACAAAGTTTTATGATGTGTTATAAAATAAAAAATTCATTCGTGTTAAAAAATATGGAAATGATATAAAAATATGAAAATTGATTACGAATTAAATTTTTTTATATTGTGTTCTTTTTTTAGAAGAGCTTTCGGTTTTATGTAAAGACTTAGCAGAAATCTTTTATGTAAGCCCTTGGCAGAAAAATCCATTTCTAGAATATTCGGTGAAGTATGTGGTAAAGCCCTTTTGGGGTATAAAATAGTTTTTTATGTAGCCTACTCGTAAGAAATTAGCTTATAATTATATAATTATATTGAACCGGCAGTTTCGCAGATATTGCAGTCACCACCTCGGCCGATCACTGAAGTTAAGCAGCTTTTGGTGCAGTTAGTACTTGGATGGATGGCCGCGTTTTTTTCTGCAATACGTTGTGTGATAGGTTAAGTGGTAAATTGAATGATGCTTACGGAATGTGCCCTAGTCATCAAACTCAATTAATCCAATACACCAACTATTCCAGGGCGGATTTTCCTAATTAGGATCTATCCCACGTGGTTTGCATATAGGTTTTCCTCGCTCTATAGGCATAACCCTGGGCAAATGCGGGATAGATAAGATAGGGAAGCAGTGGAAGTAAAAAGAGGTCCTCAGGAAATGTGTGGTATAATGTAATAATAGGAATGAAAATAAAGGTGTGGTAAAATACGCGCTTGGCCGTATTTTACCGTAGGCTGCGTGGAAACCACCATTTTTATGTAATTATATTGCTTTGATTTTAAATTGATTATTTTTAAATTTCTTATCTTTACCCAACCTTATCTCAAGTTATCTGAAAGTTATTCATCAAACGTATTACTTTCATGACACAAATTTTCAATATGCACCAAGTCCCTAAAAGATCATCTTAGTTAATAGATCAAAAAACAAGATAATCGTATTCGAATTATTGAGCGCAGTCACTATGGGAAGGATATTTAATTTTGGCGATTTTAAGTCAACCTCGGCCTCTGTCGTGATTAGTTTTCTCTTTCTCTGTTGATTATCACGGAAATTTTTCTCACTAAGTATCATTTGAGCCATAGCGAATTTTTCACACGAGTGTAGTATGGGAAAACTTCCACTGCACTGCGTATTTACACGTTTAAGGCATTAAAATGTCTGTCAAATGGAGTCAGATTATAGGACACGACTACTGTTATGAAGCGACACGTGTAGAAAGTGTTACTGAGTAAACGGATCGTATGCGACTGTACATTTCATCCTGCAAGACCACAGTGTTAATGTTTTATGGAGAGAAAAGAATATGTCTTTCGAAAATGGAACAGATGGGGTACACTGTTAGAAAACTGCCATGTATGTAGATATACATTGTGTATATTTTGAAACGCAAAGTATAAACACATTATATCTATATATATGGAAGTTTTCTTACAGTGTACATCCTTCACTGCTTAAACCTCACGTCGTGGTATTCGTAGACTGGAAAATCGGAAATCTGAATATTGTTAAATAGTTTAATTGGACGGATCCGATGACATTTATTGCGCTAGCTGAAAACGCACAAGATTTCGTTTTCACTATTGCTTCTTAGGAGGTAGGGAAAAAAGGGACAGTGGTTAGTAAAGTCAAAGTAAAAAGTTTAGGAATGACAAAATGTGGTGGAATATAGGATATAAAATTGTAGTAGTCCTCTAACAGACTTCCAAGATACATTTGTATTCTCTTGTCGATTTTACAATTTTCATTGTCCTTAACAAAACTGCATGAAATCGTATCCCGCTGTATTTGTATTAGCCAGGCGACATGAGTGTGGCTACGAAATTTACACAAAATTTACACTAACGCGTGGTTTGATTGTTTATTTAGAAAAAAATTAGTTATTGAAGATAATTGCCCAAATACATAAAAATGATTTTTTATGTGTGTGTGTGTGTGTGTGTGTGTGCGTGTGCGTGTGCGTGTGCGTGTGTGTGTGTGCGTGTGTGTGTGTGTGTGTGTGTGTGTGTGTGTGTGTGTGTGTGTGTGTGTGTGTGTGTGTGTGTGTGTGTGTGTGTGATTCGGCTTTCAAACGCTGTGCCTCGCTTTGGGCTTATAAGAAAGTTTTGTACTTGAGTGTTGAAATTTTTAACAAGGTGAAATTAAGTGAAATATATAAATATCGTGACCCACTCTATCACTCCTACTACCTCCTTTTGAATAATTGCAGAGCTGGTAGATTTTTTACTAAGAAGGGAGACCGGGAGCGAGCATATGCTTTTATCACAAAATTAAACTTATACAACATTTTATCAAAAACTATAACAGAAAATAGAAATAATAGTTTCATATATGTCGAAAAAAGACGGAAGAAAATAGAACTCAGCATCAAAGCGATGATTGATATGCAAGTAAGTTTGATAAAAAAAATTAACTATACAAGGTGTCCCATTTTAATCGCCCACCCCCAAAAATTGGCAGAATATGTATTCGGAGAAAAAAATGATGAATACAAAAATTTTAAGGTTCAAAGGGGGTCACTTAATGGTACCAACGAGTTTGACCTTAAACGCGATTTTCAAGCTTATTTCGAGGTCAAAGTGGTTTTTTTTTTAATAGGAACCACTATTTTTAATCCCAGAAATGGAAAGAGCAGAAAATTTTACGTTCAGATAAGTACTCTCACAAATTATCTGCTTTTTCCATTTCTGTGGCAAAAATAGCGGTTCCCATTAAAAAAAGACACGTTCACCTCGAAATAACCTTGAAGATCGCGTTCAAGGTCAAACTCGTTGGTACCATTATATGGCCCCCTTTGAACCCTAAAACTTTTGTATTTATCATTTTTTTCTCTGAGTACATCTTCTGCCAATTTTTTGGGGTCGACGATTAAAATGGGACACCTTGTATATGTAAATTCTAAAGATGAGCAAGAAAAGAAAAAAAAAAGAAAAACCAAAACAAAAGTAAGAAAGTTACCGGTGCATCGGAACAACGCGACAATGCAATACAAATCAAAACAAAGCTACTACCGCATGACTAGAAAAGCTCCCCACTAGATATCAAAAGAGAAATGAGGGAGTGCTGCGAGCGTTTTCCATTAATCCAACTTCTTTCAAGAAGTACATTGATCAAATGTGCATATTTCTACTTGATACCCCGACCTGCGACTTATTCGGTGTGGCTGAAACCAGGCTAGATCCCTGTGTCTCAGACGACGTTATAGAGATCCCAGGTTTTAAAGTTTTCAAACAAGATAGAAACCTGGCCGGGGGAAGAGTTGCTCTTTATGTGCAAAATACTTATACGAGTAATATTTTGTCCTCTTCCTTCCAATACTCAGAGAAACGATAGACCAGAGAAGTCGGAATATATTTTTTGTTCTGTCAACTCCGAGAAATTGCTAACATCGGTAATTTATAGACCACCAGGTATATCTTTTATCCGAAAATCCAAACATATTAATAAATTAAGAAAGTATTGTAGTTATTTTCCATAGAAAATAATAATGGGACAAACGACGCTCACACATGGAATGACCAGATTTTTATCGATGAAAACGATACTGTGCTTGACAGACGTAACATTCCGATAAACTTTCACAGCAATCACAACATAATTCCCTTCTATGGGTAAAAGAGCCAGTAGAAAATCCAAGTCAAGTAATATATAGAAATTATAAGGATATAAATCCATCACAACTGACATAGACTCCGTTCCTAGCTACATCTGTGACAATTTAACACAAGCAATTGAACATCTTGCCCCAACTAAAATACTAAGACCGAAACAAAATCAATTTCCGTGGATTAAACCGGAGCAAGTTAAATTACAATGGAAACGAGAAGAGACTTCCAAACAGTACAAGAGGACAGGAGATCTCTTTTAGAGCAGTTTCTGACGCTAAGTCAAATTGTTATGGGTTTGAAGTTTGCATCGTTGGAGTGCAATGAAACTTTAGAAAATATTTTTTATTTTGATTTTTATGTGTTAGATTTTGAATTTTCTCATGTGTTTAGCGTTTTATAACATAATCAAACATCAAAATAAACATTTCACTGTATCGTGCAAATTTTTAGCTGTTTTATTTATTTGTGAGAAATTATTTCGTTGCGTCCCAATGTTGCAAACTTCAGACCCATAAATTGTTGATATCTACAATATTGAAGCCAGGACATCGTATTATTGCTTAGCGGATGCTTTGCAAATGGAAATAGTTGAAAAAACTGAAACACCTGAAATTACTATCTAAACCAAAGGAGGAATTGCATGGTCTTATGAAGATGAACTTAATCGACATTTTTCTGGCGTATCAGTCTCGCCGCAGCACAATGATGGGGACGGCAGGAATGTTTTAAACGAAACAAAAGAAGAAAGTTTTCATTTCAAAGAAGTAAGCTTAGCAGATGTTACTCTTGCAGTCTCTCATCTTTCGTACCACGCTTGTGGCGAGGATGGCATTCCATAAAGTGTTGTAGCAAAAGCACTTCCGAAAATAGGGGAATACCTAGTGAGAGCGTTTAATTTCTCCTTTGTATGGGGTATTTTTACGTGTCTTTGGACGAAGTCCATCCGAATTTAGGCCCATTTCTATTTTATGTTTTTTCTTCAAAGGTATTGGAGAAATTAGCTCCGGACCAGTTGCTGGATTTTCTCGCTAAAAATAAAATCATTGATTCTGTGCAAACATGTTTTAAAAAAAATCATTCAACAGCGATGGCTCTACTGAAAATAACAGAAGATATACGCCGCAGGATCGACAAAAAATATGTCACGGTACTATTACCGTTGGACTTTAGTTAGGCATTTGACACAATTTCTCCCTCTCGTCTTCTCGAAAGGCTGAGGGGTTGGGTTGGGTTTCTGTTGAAGTAGGTGATTAACTGAAAGGAAGGCTGGGACTTATATAAAAATAAACTCTTTATTTTCTTCTAATAACTTCTATTCTATTCTTCGGTGCGTATAACGTAGTGATGCGGCTTGGCGTAGATGCTTCGCTGATTGTTGTTGAAAACCTTACTCTAATGAATAAATGAACTCATGTTATTACTTCTAGTAAATTATATTTATTATAATGATAATATAAAAGTATACAAATTTAGGAACCGGTGTATCTTATTTTATTCTTCAAGCTCTTTATTTTCTTTCTGTTCATCAATCTCTGAAAAAGAAAAAGAAAAATTTTCTCTTTAGTCGTCTCAGTATTTATTATACTATTCTAATGAATATTTCTCATCAAGTGTATGCGTATGTTTGTTATTGTTGTCTATGTTGATTTTTACTCTAAATTAAAGATCTTATCTTTTAAGTAATTTTGCGTCTTTTAAGTAGAGGGGTTTCGTCATAATATGTTTACCTTCTAAAACGCAAGATTTTATATAGTCACAATGTGTTGTTGCCATATGACTCTTACTTCTAGTTCTTTCTCTATTCTCTAGATTGCTTTTTAAAGATTCTAAATTATCATCAAAATTTTTAAGTTTATGGCTACCATCCATCTGAGTACAATTTCCTGCAGATTTGTTACACGAAATAGTTACTGGATACAGTGTTTGGCCAATGATATCCCTAAATGCCTTGACTAATGACACAAGTTCTTGACAGGCTTCACTCATGGCGAGGTAGTCAGCTTGACATGTTGTGCGTGTAAGGTACGACTGTTTATGGCTTCTCCACATTACTGGATCTCCATATAGTTTAACTATATAGCCACTAGTTGACGATGAGTCAGAGCAATCACTAAAGCTCGCATCAGTCATCGCTTCTAGAGTGCCACTGTTAGCTCTATATGTCAAGCCAATTTCCGAAGTTCCTCTAAGATATCTGAAAATTCTTTTTACATCTTTCCAGTCTTCTTCAGTTGCATTATTTGTCTAGATAAGTAATTGATTGCGAATGAGATTTCAGGCCTTGTTGCACCTGCTAAGTACAATATATCTTAGTTTGCGTTTCATCTAATTCATCTAAGTTTCTGCCTACTTTTAGTTCTCTATTTTTAACTTGTCTTGCCACCACGGGTGTTCTTTGAGATTTAAACTCTTCCATATTGAACCTCTCTAGAATTTTCTCTATATATTCAGTTTGTTTTAATATTATGATTCTGTTCTGTCTATCTCTAATGATTTTAATTCCCAGAAAGTTTTCTGGTTCTCCTAAGTCCTTCATCTTAAATACTTGGCTTAATTTCATATTTATTTCGTCTAATCGATACTGGTACATACGTTTCTCTTAATTCATATTCGTTTCTATCCTTGAATCCTCTAATCACCAATTTGCCTTTGAAAAATTTCCATTTTCTCCTGTTTTTCTTTTGAACACCCATTTGGAATCGATTGTGTGCAGTCTCTCGCCATATCTAGTTATTGTTGGTCTATCTACTATTTGCCACATTCTCTTCCATCGATTTAATCTCTTCATTCATCGCATCTAACCATTTTAGTTTATCTTCAGATTCCATGGCAGATCCCATCTAGAGAGATAGGAAGATGGGTCTTTGTTTATGTATGCCAATAATACATGTCCGAATTCGTCGTCTGATTTTTCTCTATTGTCGTTATTCTCCGGACTTATTTCATGGTTTTTGCTATTTATCGTAAAGCTTGTATCTTCTAAAGGTTTTGGTTCCTGGATTCCTCTAACAGCCATGTATTTTTCTCTGTTTTATTTTGTTTTTCTCTTTTCGGGTTTTTCCTTTTTCTCGTTTTGTGCTTCTAGTTATTTCTCCTCTGAGTTCTCTTCTTGAGTTTTATTTTTCTGAAATTGATTTTCTTCTAAATTGTTTAGCGAAGGTTCACTGTTTGCATCATCTAGTTTTTCTGTTGTCGGAGGTAGGATGTCGAAGTACGTAGCCTGCTAGTGAGTATCCTACCGTTACTGCTCTAATTACTTTTTCGGAGAATTTCGTTTTATTTATTGGAATTCTAGTATATGCTATGCACCAAAATCTTCTAATTTTCTTTAAGTGACTTTTATTCTTCGGAGTTAGTCTATTAAGTAGTGTTTCGAAATTAAGCGACTTATGTGCTCACCTACTATATTGTTATATGTGTTCGTCTACCATCATAGAACATAAGAATAAAAGCGTTGCTAAGAGACTAGTTTTGTTGTTCTCGATTCGAATAAGTTCTGTTGATTCGAGACCTTGTTATTGATTACATGTGTTTATGATTTTAATAAATTTATGTTATTCTTTATAGCAATAGTTGTTATTATTATTGTATGTGTGTGTGAATGTAACAATATATATGAACAGCAGCTTCTAATGCTAATATCCTCTCTGGAAGGACAGAATCAATCATTAGTCCTTTAATTTTATTCTATAATATTTTATTGAATCTTTCTGTTGTGCCATTGAGTTCAGATGTGTGAGGAGGCTCTAGGTTGATTCTGTTTTCTCTTTTTAATACCTCTAAGAACTTTCCCCCTAGGAACTCAGTTCCGTTTTCTGCTCTAACATAGCACACTTTCTCATCTATCCCGACAAGATTTCTCATTGTTATAAGAAATTTCTCTAGCCAATCACCCGCTTCGTTTTTGTGTTTAACCAAGTATGCTTTTGCAAATCTAACGTAACCATTTAAGAACAGAATTATGAATTTATTTCCTCCGAGAAACGAAGCTGGTTTTATCGGTCCCATTGTGCCTGTGTGTATTATCTCTAAAGACCTAGTGACTCTAGTTCTGATTTCTGACAAGGAAGGTACCCCAACCCGAACTCACCGATTTTGATGATTCTTCAATATGTTGCAGTACATTAAAAAATAAGAGACATGTTTTTTTTTTATCTGCGGATAAACATATTTAAGGGGTGAAAACCGCCCTTAAAATTCACCCTCAAAAACAGTTTTTCTGAAATATCTTTTTGTAATCAATATTTTTTAATAAAACCAAGTGGGCAATTACCCTTATAAAAAGTGTAACAAATTCTGGTAGGTTTCAATTTTGGGGGTTGCAATCCCTACTTTTAATGGGCAAAAAAAAAAGAAAAATTTTCATGAATTTCTGTAGTAAAAAATTGAATAATAGTTCAATTCTTATCAAATATTTATGTTTGGATAGATAATAGAAAAATAAAGTTGACGTGTTTCTGCATTTTCAATAAAAAACATTTTGAGAGGGTAAAACCAGCCCTATTATTAAAAATAAGTATCTTACATATTATGGTATTTTTAAAAAAATTTTAATATTTTCAATCCTCTGTAGCCGTCATTCTAATAAAAACATAGTAATAATTAGATTGCATGCTGATTTAGTGGTTTACAGGGTAGCTTCAAACCACCCCTAAAGTTTATATTCACTAATTATTTTTTATATATATACTTTTACAACAAAATATTTTTTGAAAAAGTAAAATATAAATTCATCTCTTTAAGATAGGTTATGAAATCTTCGATTATTTATAGGGGTTGCAACCCCAGTATACAAATAAAGTTGAAAAATCTATATGAATTACTATTATAACAATTTAGGAAAAAATTTATGGTATTCACCTCTAGTTTCACTATTTCACAAAAAAAAAATTGCTGTTGAATGCGAGTTGATCTATTAGTGCTAATAGCAAGTTATCGAAAATGTGGGTGGGTGCGTGCGTGCGTGCGTGCGTGCGTGCGCGCGCGTGTGTGTGTGTGTGTGTGTGTGTGTGTGTGTGTCTGTGTGTGTGTGTGTGTGTGTGAATTGGTACTTTTGAGGAGGTACTAACCAACCGCTCAGAATTCATACCACCTGACTAAAGAAATAATACACCCTGGAGTTACTGCCTCTGGGAAATTTTTTGACCGATTTTGATTAATTTATAACTCCTCAGGGAAGCACTTTTCACGATAAACACAAGAGACCTTTTTTCTGTAAAATTTTCTTAGTTTTTCAATAAAAATATTTTCAAAACTATATGTGTACACTGTCATTCACATAACTCCAAATGAAACATTAAAATTCACGCAGAAAAAAACCGATCACAGGTA